>WAAB01007527.1:35887-47090 GCA_013389865.1 Piaya cayana | reverse complement strand
TTTCTCTTTCCCTCTTGCTCAAAGAGCCAGTTGGGCTGATGAATTAGTTTGTCCTGTGTCAGTGGCTTGAATGGCAAGTAACCCTGAGTGTTTGCAGCTCGGTGTGAAATCAAGAGCTGTGGATCCTTTCAGGAGACACCTTTGGCCTCAAAGAGCCATCCTGCATCTCTCTCTCTCTCCTTATAGAATCGTTAGGGTTGGAAAAGACCCCTGAGGTCCTCTAGTCCAACCATTAACACAACAGCAACGTGCTGGCTAAAGCCACATCCCAGAGCTCACCTGGCACCTGCCTGCAGGAGATGGGTTGATATGCAGAAAAGGAGGAATTTGCAGAGGCAAAAGGCAGTGGTTCAGCTTTATACCTAAAACATGGTGTTTGACAGGGGTATGAAGTCAGGCTGGGGCACCTGCACTCAGCCAGGCAGGGAGTGGCTGGAAAAGTGGAGCGCTGGGCAGGGCATCAGCTGGAGAGCTGAGAGCAGCTCCTGACATCAGCCGGCTGGTTTCACCAGGCTGACTAACAAAGGCACTTTTCGAAGGGGAATACCTTAAATCCACAGGTACCTCCTGCTAGCAGGTGGGATTCTGGCACCTGGCAAGCGGTGGCACTTCTGTAGGAGCACGGCGGTTATATTTTTCACCTAAAGAGGAAAGAGGAGGATCAGAGACTGGATATCATCCCTTGTTTTCCCCCAGAGAAACACCAGCAAAAGGGATGCAAAGTCTGTGCCCTGCAAGAGGCATTTTAGAGCAAGGGGACATGAAGGAGACCCAGAAGTGTTGGGCAATGCCTGTTACCTCACAAACAGCTTTCCTGGGAGATGAAAACCTTGAACTGTGGAAAAAAATAATTTTCAGAGCTAGATGTGGGTGTCAAGGGATTCAGATCAGCATCGAGGTGGCCAGTTCAGCTTTCAAAGAGATTGATGGCCACGTGGACTATCACCTGTAAGGCAGAGAAGTGAAGCTTCTTTCCAAGACAGACAATGTTGGTCCAGCGTTCTTTAATCATTGAATCACTGGATTGGGAAGGACCCACTGGATCATCGAGTCCAACCATTAATCTTCCTTTATTCTTTAATGTGAGAAATCTAAATATTGGAGGGGGATGGGGAGTCATCTTTCCAAGAATGGGAAAATAATGGATTAAAACTGTGTCAGTGATGCAGATTTCAGCGTGAAAAGCCTTCTTTCAAACCTGCTTCTGAGTGTTCTCCGAACCCCGGGCTTTGCTGCTGTTCGTCTTCTCTGCAGGCACCTTTTAATATTAGATCATATGGTAAATACGTGCCTGTGAGAGCCAGATTTGAATACATGTGCGGTTTCTACTGTGCTGCTCACTTTGCATCTGGGCTCCTCTGTTTGGTAAGAGGTGGCTCATTCCTGAAATGCTGCAGCCTTGCTGAGAGCAGGTTTCAGGCTGGGATAAACGGAATATTTTACTTTGGCAGCCCCCTGGAGGTGTTTAAGGGACGGGTGGATGAGGTGCTGAGGGGCTTGGTTTAGTATTTGATAGGAACAATTGGACTCGATGATCTGATGGGTGTTTTCCAACCTGGTGATTCTGTGATTCCCCAGATGTTTTGGGGAACACCAGTCTTGTCTCTGGGGCTAAAGTGCCTGCGCAAACTCTGCATCAGGATTTCATAACATGATAGTTGTCACTGGAGAAGGAAGGAGACCTTGAGAACGTAAAGATTTGTCCTGGAAGCTGCTGTGTCCACGAGTGCCAGCAAACCCTCCTGCCACCTGCAGGGTGGCTGGTGGTGGTAGAATTTTTTCTGGTTTCATTTACTAAAGAAAAGCACGTGGCAAAAGGGTCTCTGGATGTCACTGGAGTTTGCGTGGGGTTTTGGAGCACGGCTTTTGGGGCCCGATGTTCTCCTTGATTTTCCCACGAGCGCCTGTGACGTGGGAGAGGCGGGAGCTGCCGCCGGACACGGGAGCGTTCGGGGACCCACGGTGTGTTTCCGTCTTGCCGCACCTGCCAGGAGCACGAAGAGGAGGGGTTGGGCACAGAGCCCAGGCGAGCAGCACCCACGCCATGGCAGCCTGAGCCAGAGCCGCCCTCGCCATGGAGCGGGGCCCCGCGGCCGACGAGCTTAGCATGAGGTACAGCGCCCAGCCTCAGGTGAGAGCAGCTGGGAGGGCGGTGGGGCTCTGCCAGGAACCTTTCGCCAAGCTGCCTCGTCCTTCACTTGCTCTGGTTCCTTTGAGCTCCGAGTCACGACTGGCCGGGGCAGCTCTGGATCCCTTGAGAAGCTTGGGAGATTCCTGCTCCACCTCCACCATCAAGTAAGGGCAGGAGAACCCGTCTGGGGGACGCTGCCGAGCCCAGCGGAGCAGGAAAAGGAAAACTAGGAATGCAGCAGGTTGATATCGGTGCTATCATCAGTCTGACAGGTTTGATTTCGGTTTGAGCTCGGCACTGGAGCTGTGAGTGTAGTTAAATTGTTCAGGGAAGAACTATTGAGAGTGCGTGGGGCCGTGTTGTTTAGCAACAGATCTAACTAAACCTGTTCAAGCCAACAGAAGGTCTGAGTTTAACCGAGGGCTTTGGGGCTTTGTTCATTAACCAGCGCGTTTTCAACGTTCTTTGAAATGGGAGCGAGCTTCACTTGTGGTCGTGATTTTCTGTGTGTGTCTTCAAGGCTGAGGGTCGGGCAGGGACTGGTGTTTGTGGGTTCCACCTCCAACCCCCATGTTGTGCCTCAGAGCCTTTTCAAAACTGGGGTTTTATGTTAGAAGCTCACCTGCAGGCTGTCAGGTGTGGGTCTCTGAGGCTGTAGGATTTGTTATCTGGCAGTGGCAAAGGATTTACTGGTATTAAGACTGCTCAGCAAGCTGGCTGACAGCAAGAGTTTTCCCTTTGCGCCAGTCCAAGAGGAGCTGAGCTGATCCAGGAGGACTTCCCCTGGAGGTCTTTAAGGCATGGGTGGACGAGGTGCTGAGGGGCATGTTTTAGTGTTTGATAGGAACGGTTGGACTCGATGATCCGGTGTGTTTCTTCCAACCTGGTTGTTCTCTGATTCTGTGATTCCCTGAAGGCAGCACCTGCTCTCCTGGAAGTAAAGAGCCGGAGGAGTTTGTCCCCCATGGGCCAACAGTTGTTGGACTTGGCTCCCTATAAATACGATGAGTGATTTTGCAATGACTGCGTCTCCTCCTGCGACGGAGAAGGAGCTGCCGCGGTTCTTGGGCACAGTGAGGAGAAGCTACTCCTCTTCCTTGGAAAGAGCTTTTCTCTCAGATAGTGGCTGGTGGATCGGCTGCTACTCAGGCCAGTTTTGCTGCTGTTGGTGCCTAAAGCAAACGGGGATAAGGAAGGCACGGTGAGAAAAAGGCTGAGGCTCATCATGAGCATGCCAGACCTTTGCTCAGCAAACAAAAGTTCACTTTGTAAAAGCATTTGAGGGAGCAGCAAAAGCGGTTTCGAGGGCCTGGCTACGGGGAAGGTATCAGACCAAAGGTTCTGGCCTTGCCGTTTCCATCCAAAGGCTGCCAGGGCGAATGCGCCACGATATCTGGGTGATAGACTTGGGTGGAGGAGGGAGCAGCTAATAGATGTGGGCTCGCCAGACAAAGGCTTCACCGGGTCAGAGATGTTGATGTTTCCCCTGCTGTTGATTCCAAACATCCAAAAGTTGTGGCCCAGATCCACCTCAAAGCTATAAGACTCGGTCAAGAGCGTGGGTGAAATGTCATGATGAGTGGGGAGTGTTTCATCGAGGTCTGGAGTGCAGCTGTTTTTCTTAGGCTGCTGGAGGGCGTTTTATTGCACGGACAGTACTTTCTGTACCAGGAAAGACGTAAGAGTGTTCTAAGTAAGCTGTCTGCAGCGGTGGCCACGCTTCTTTCCTGGTAGGTTTTAAGGAGGAATTTCATTGCTCATAGCTACACATATAGAACCATAGTTGGAGTTGGAAGGGACCTCAAAGCCCATCCAGTCCCACCCCTGCCATGGGCAGGGACACCTCCCATTGGATCAGGGGCTCCAAGCCCCATCCAACCTGCCCTTGAACCCCTCCAGGGATGGGGCAGCCACCACTGCTCTGGGCAACCTGGGCCAGGGCTTCTCCACCCTCAGAGGAAAACATTTCTTCCTAAGATCTCATCTCAATATCCCCTCTTGCAGCTCCAAACCATTTCCACTTGTCCTCTCCCTGCCTCCCTGATCAAGAGGAAAGCTCCCCAGCTTTCCTAGAGCCCTGTCAGGGCTGGAAGCTGCTCTAAGGTCTCCCTGCATCTTTCTCTTCTCCAGTTTGAACAACCCCAACTCTCTCAGCCTGTCCTCCTACAGGAGGTTCTGCAGCCCTTGGATCATCTCAATGGCCTCCTCAGGGCCATCAGACCCGTAAGGCAGCTTTATTTCCAACTTCTCCCCAAGAATTGCTGTCTTATATGTAAAATGCTCTGCTGCATCAGAAACACAATCAGAAGCATGATCGCCTCTCATGAACTGCTGTCTTGTGTGACGCAGCTGCAGTGATAAGCCTATAAGAGGAGAGTGCTGACCTCTTCTCCCAAGTGACAGGGGACAGGACGAGAGGGAATGGCCTCAAGCTCCACCAGGGGAGGTTCAGGCTGGACATTTGGAAAACATATTTCACAGCAAGGGTCATTGGGCACTGTCAGAGGCTGCCCAGGGAGGAGGTTGATTCACCTTCCCTGGGGGGGTTTAAGGGACAGGTGGACGAGGTGCTGAGGGACGTGGGTTAGTGGTTGATCGGAATGGTTGGACATGATGATCAGGTGGGTCTTTTCCAAACTGTAGTGATTCTATGATTCATTGCCGGGCAGTGGGCCAAGCCCATGCTGTCCTGTGCAAACATTAACTTCAGTTTCTTCGGTAATAAACCTAAAGGAATTTGGTTTCTTGTATGACTCAGGATGGTCACAGGACAATTGGCTGCTGCAGAGGACTGAGCTTGAAGTTGGTGTGTGAAATAAGTTTATGTGACTTGTGTCTTTCACTGTTGCCTTTGCCTTCTGTGCCCGGAAGGCAGACAGTCTCGAGGACTCCGTGTCCCTTATTTCCTGCTCTGTATTCCCTCGCTACCTTGGATGCCATCATTTTATAGTGTCATTGACCTTAATAAGGAACTGAAAATGATTAATAATACGCTGGGAAAGTTTCCTCAGTGCTCTACTTACTGCCCATGTAGGGGCAACACAGTGCGAATATGCCTTATGGAAACATAGCTCGTACGTGTGCTCTTCCATGTATTTCCTTGCTAAGAGTAAGAAGGGAAGTGAGATTATTCTTGTATCCAAAGCAGTGTGGCCAGCAGAGCGAGGGAGGGCGTTCTGCCCCTCTGCTCTGCTCCCGTGAGACTTCATCTGGATTCAGTTCTGGAATCCTCAACACTGGAAGGACATGGAGCTGTTGGAATGGGTCTAGAGGAGGGCACGGAGATGATCTGAGGGCTGAAGAACCTTCTGTACGAGGACGGGCTGAGAGTTGGGGCTGTTCAGCCTGGAGGCTCTGGGGACACCTTAGAGCAGCTTCCAGTGCTGAAAGGGGCTCCAGGAAAGCTGGGGAGGGGCTAGTGATCAGGGAGGGCAGGGAGAGGACAAGGGGAACAGTTTGGAGCTGCAAGAGGGGAGAATTGAGATGAGATTTTAGGAAGAAATGTTTTGCTGTGAGGGTGGGTGACGGAGGAACGGGTTCATCACTTCACGAATCAATGTGATTCCAGTGAGCCGGTTTATTGAGGTCATTACAGATTCTTATACCTTTCACAAATAATACAGACTATTGTTTTAATAAGCTGATTCAACAATTCTCCTTTAGCAACAAGCGATCAGTTAGTTACATGAATCTTGCACTTTCCCATGAGAAACGGCTGTGAGCATTCTAGCTCAATAGACTGCAAAGTTACAACTGAAGGTCTACCCAAGAAAAGTTACCACTGAAAAACAAGAGGAGCGTTACAGCAGAACAATCGCTTAGTGTCGTAAAAGAAACTTTGAGCCTGTGTAAGCTTTTATATTCACGGTGTGTACGTGCAAAACTATGCATGCAGCTACAAAGCCTTATGTCTTTATTTCATTTAACATAAGCTGTTCAGGGCTTGGAGATGCTCACTAAATGGCCTCTGGCTTGTAACCGTCCATCAGGTGGGGAGGCCCAGGCCGCCCAGAGCAGGGGTGGCTGCCCCATCCCTGGAGGGGTTCAAGGCCAGGTTGGATGGGACTTGGAGCCCCTGATCCAGTGGGAGGTGTCCCTGCCTATGGGACTGGATGGGCTTTGAGGTCCCTTCCACCCCAAACAATTCCTTGATTCTGTGATTGTATCTGAAATGCACTGAATTCTGCATTAAACTCCAATCGCTTCCTCTCCATTTTAGCACCATTTTCAGGGTGCGTTTTGGGACTGTCTGTGTCACATCCAAGCTTCTGGGTGGGCCGAGGGGTTCAAGGCCAGGTTGGATGGGGCTTGGAGCCCCTGATCCAGTGGGAGGTGTCCCTGCTCATGGCAGGAGGTGGAGCAGGATCAGGGTTTGCAGCAAGAGTTGGTGTAGGAGTTATCTCAAGGGTTGTGTAGCTGTGCATGAGCTGCCTGGTGAAGCTGCACACCATGAATCAAGAGCGGTCAGATCTTTTTGCTTTTCCTTATGGAAGGCTGTTTCCCCTTATGCCAGCACCTCAAAGCTGGGATTGTCTTTCAGTACGTCAGGTTTGAACGTACAACTTTATTGGCTCTTCCTGCACTGCTGAAGCCTGCTCTGTAGATGTCAAAGGCTGCAGCGTCCCATGTTCTGAGCCTGGATTGCTGGCAGTCTCCTAGGCTGGTTGATGAGCCCATGGATTCAATTCCTTTTATTTCTCACATGATATTTCATAGAATCATAGAATATCAGGTTGGAAGGGACCTCATTATTTGGTTCAGCCATTCTGGGCAAAAGCATGGTCTAGACCATGTAGCCCATTGCCCTGTTCAGCTAAACCTTAGAAGTCTCTAATATTGGGGGAAAAAAAATTCTAGTTTGTTTTTATTGATCCTGCCTGAGGCAGGTGTGGCTGGAAAAGGGGAGATGGGAATCACCTCTTGGATACACAGGCTGCGATCTGCAGGTTGTAATTACCTGGCAAGAGTCTAACCTCATGTTTTGATGACTCTTCTTCATCTGAGACCTCCCCAGGCCACCTCCACATTTGTATTTTGTGGGTTCCTTTCCTTGGCTGTGTACGTTAGTGCCAGGCAGCGGGTGTTTCACAGGTTTCACACCTGCTCTTACTGCCTGTGGTGTGTGGAGCTTTGGCCCCGAGCAGTGCGCTGGCAGGCCAGGTGGGGCTGGAATGTGACAGGCAGCCAGGGAAGCTGCTGAATTTCATAGCTGCCTTGTGCTGGACAAACAAATTAAGCAACAGTGATGAGGAACTCATGGCCAGGAGCCTGGTCCTCCCGTGGGTCAGGGTCCAGTGAACCAGCTGCAGTCACAGAGTGAGAGATGGGGCATCTGTTTTGGAGAAGAGGGGAGCAACCAGGGCTTTTGATGCCCAGGCCACATCAAGCTGTCTTGCTGAAACTGCCAAACGGGACAGAAATCAACCTNGCACCACAGGCTTGGGGAAGAGTGCCCGGTGGAAAAGGACCTGAGGGCACTGGTCTACAGGGACTGAGCATAAGCCAGGAGTAGCCCAGGTGGCCAAGAAGGCCAGCAGCATCCTGGCGTGGATCAGCCGTGGGGTGGGCAGCAGGAGCAGGGAAGGGATCGTCCCCCTGGACTTGGCATTGGTGAGGCGGCATCTCAAATCCTGGGTTCAGTTCTGGGCCCCTCACTCCAAGAAAAACCTCAAGGGGCTTGAGCATGTCCAGAGAAGGGAATGGAGCTGGGGAAGGAGCTAGAGAACAGGGGTTCTGGGAGTGGCTGAGGGACCTCAGGATGTTTAGTCTGAAGAAGAGGAGACTGAGGGGAGACCTCATCGCTCTTTGTAACTACCTGCCAGGAGGATGTGGTGAGGTGGGTGCTGGGCTCTGCCCTCAAGTATCTAGGGACAGGACGAGAGGGAATGGCCTCGAGTTGCACCAAGGGAGGTTTAGATTGGCTACTAGTTAAAAATTCTGTATTGAGACTGGTGAAGCAGTGGAAAGGGCTGCCCAGGGCAGTGGTGGAGTCTCCATCCCTGGAGGGGTTCAAAAGCCATGTAGACATTGCCCTTTGGGACACAGTTTAGCAGGCACGGTGGGGCTGGGCTGATGGTTGGACTGGATGAGCATAAAGGTCTCTTCCAACCTTAATGATTCTCTTAATATTCCTGCTGACAGAATTAGTCACTTTTGCATCTGGTTTGTCCAGTCTGACAGAGTACAGCTAAAAATAAATCGTGTAGCTGGCTTACAGAGGAGGAGTGGGAGAGTTTGCTTCTGCGCAGGACTTCTCTGCGTGGGGCAGTTACATGCAGGAGACCTCCAAGCGCCCTATAAATCTGTGCGTGTTTCTTTTCCGAGGTTCCTCGTGGAGTCGGTAAACCAGGGTAAACCGAGGCCTGGAAGAAATGGGGCAACATCTTTCTGACTTTCTGAGTTTCTGATCATAGTTGGGCTCGATGATCTGGTGGGTCTTTTCGAACATGATGATTCTACAATTCTATGACCCTTTCGCTTGTGTCAGGGGATGGGGGTGGCTGCAGCACCAGAGAACCTTGGGTCCTGCTGTGACGGGTAGGGCTGAGCGAGGAGAAGCACGAGGAAGTAACTGACCCTGTGACTAAGGCGGAGAGAATATCAAGGAAGGTTTTCTGTTAGTAATGTTTATTGGAGTAGTTTCCTCGAGAAGGGCGAGAGAGTCAAGCCTTGAGTCACTTCGGGCTGGAGGCTCTTTTTCGGGGAATCGTGGAGAAGGTGAGAGCAGGAGGAGCTTTCAGATCCTCCTCGTTTCACATCTGCTTTTGCCATGTACCTGCGAGGGGAACGTGCAGGAACCACCAGCTAAAGGAGTGTAAAAGCCTAATTATCTTTCTCTTGCTTTAACTATGACTCTTGATTCCCTGTGGTTTCTGCCAAGCTCAGAGGATGGTGACCATCCAGACGGGGTGTTTTTCCCCGACAGGGAGGAATGGGAGCAGGGAATGAGTGCAGCACAGCAAGGGAGCGGAGGCTGAGCAGTGCTCTCTAGCCCAGACAACTCCAGTACCAAGGTCAAATGAGTGATTTTCGTGCTGAGTGTGGGCAGGGAAGAGTCAGTGTCTTACTCAGAGGTCAGGACTTGTCTGAAATCTTCCCAGCACGACCCAGCTTGGCATTCCTGTAGTGCCTGGGGGATGCTTCAGAGCCTTTGCCTCGTCGAGAGAAGATGGTTTGCAGGGATCAGTGTTTCTGACCCAGGCTGCGACACGTGACGACTCTTCAAAGCAGCTTCCCACGAGTGTCAGAGTTGGCTGGGGAACGTAATGATGGACACGAGGTATGAGGGTGAGAGAGGACAAGATCTGAAATACAAATCAAGGGGGAAACCTCTTTGAATCCAGACCATAGCTACTCTAATCACTGGGTGACTTCTGGCAAGTAACAGCGTCAGGGGCTGCTTCTGCACCTTGTACAGGAGTAATAATGAAAATCCCCTCAGATCCTCCCTCCTTTGATCCTTTGTTCCCCCAAGAAGAGCAAAGAAATAGTCTGAAGGAAGATGAGCTGGTGAGTTTTCTTGTCTAACTTTCACGCTGTGGCTGCAGGCATGTGTGTTGGAGGCTGGGGCTGCTGTGCTTGCCTTTGGATCTCCTCGCAGGGATTTGTTGCTCCCGTCTAAGAATTTTCTCATTGCAAAGACACAGCTCGAAGAGGATGTTAAAATGCATCAGCCGCAGGGTTGTGTGGTCTGGCAAGCACAAGGTGTTGGCTCCCCCACTGTCTCCTCAATGCAGCTGAGCCCCGTTTTTTAAAGGCAGTCTGGTGAAACTGAACCTTGGGAATTCTGCAGAGAGCTGAAGGTACTCCTAGCTGAAGGATTTGCTGCTGGAAAACAGGGTTTTCTTTGCCCTCCTCGTAGCTCTTCTGCTGTTGTGACATTTTGCTGCTACTAGTCCCCCCTAACATGATGTCTCTCCTGCAAGAAGCGTGCGATCCCTCTTCTTTCAAGGAAGAAACACCGTCTATTTGAATTCCCCCTGCCAGGGGAGCGTGTTATACAGCCCAGGATTTAACAGCGTGTGTCCAAAAATTATTTCTTAGAACACGGAGATGCTGTCTTCCCACCATGAGCTGCAGGCAGGTGCTTCTTGCTCGCTGGCCCCAGGTAGTCTGGGAAAGCTGCTTCCGTGAACATAGAGATAATTTCAGACCCGGAGGTTGTTTCTTTTCCACAGGCTCCCACAGACATTAGAAAAGAATTAAATACTATTTTTTCTGCTAGCAGTGGCCACCTGTCCAAAGCCCTGGGAAGGCTCAGTGCTGCAAGCAGCCCCGTGGTGGGAGAAGGGAGGTGTTTGCAAGATTTGTGGCTGGTTCCTTTTCTTTACCTGGTTTGGGGTTATTTCTTGCATGATTTGGAAACTGATAGAAGCCAAATGGCTTTTTCAGAGCTGGTGCCTTGAATTTTGGGCCCTCTTGACTTTGATTGAAGAGTTTCTTGATTTAGGATGTCTGTATGCATTTAAGCCTTATTTTGTGTCTTCTAAGTTTTCTTGGCTTACGTTTTCAAGCTGATCCTGTATTTGAGCCGCCCTGATCCAGTCCCTGCCCATGGCAGAGGGTTGGGATGGGATGGACTTCAAGGTCCCTTCCAACCCAAACTGTTCTATGATTCTATGTTTGTTGAAGTAGATTGGGAATCAGTGCATCGCCCATGGGATTGTCGTCTGTGGCTCTGCTAGGTCTTTTGTTTCTTGGATGTTGGTGAGAGAAAAAGCCTGGCACCTTGGAGCAGGTGGGCTTCCCGTTGGTTTCTTTTTGCCTGACCTTGGGTGCTAAATCTCATGGAGGTTTCCTTCCCCGAGAGCTGTCGAATGATAAGCTCAGACTGTTCTGCGGATGGATGGTGTGAAGCTGGTAGATTGTTCTGGCCCTGGTGACCCAGCAGTAAGTGTTTGCAGAGGATTAAGCTTAGAGAGTCCCATACAAAAATGCAGGCTCAGGTGCCTCCCTGCCACCTCCCTTTCTTTTGTAAAGGGCCCCAGGCGAATACCGCAGGGAGGAGAGGTTCTGGGGAGGTGTGGAGGGTGGGAGGAGAGGACAGAGGCTGGGTGAACAAAAGGGCAAAAG
>WAAB01007527.1:23721-35863 GCA_013389865.1 Piaya cayana | reverse complement strand
GAACCTGGTGATTCTATGATTCTATGATGCAAGGAGGAGCTGGGAGCTTTGGGATTGATAAGACTCTAAAGCCATCTAGAAGTGCAGCGAGGATGGCTCATCATGAGAGCACAGGGGCTCAGAAGTCCCTCTGTCGAAACGCTGCCCTTAGCTGGTTGGTTTTCCTGACTTGGAGGGGCTGGTGCCATTTGCGTCAAATTATCCCAAGCCATTAGTGTCCTGTTTGTGTCAGTCATCATCTGACCTGGCATCATGCTTGTGGGACAACGTTACCCCTTCCGGGAGCGCAGGAATGCATTTGAATGTGGTGAATTTGTGCAGGTCAGCACTTTGTGTCGTGCAATCCTTGCTGTCATCTGGAGCCCCGTGCCGCTGCCCAGGAAGCGGTGGCTTTGTGCTAGCTGGCACTTTGTGTTGTGTCATCTCTGGGAGCCCCGTGCCGCTGCCCAGGAAGCGGTGGCTTTGTGCTAGCTGGCACTTTGTGTTGTGTCATCTCTGGGAGCCCCGTGCCGCTGCCCAGGATGCTGCCAGATGCCCAGTAAGCCTGGAGAACGGGGATAATGGGAAGATGGGCAAAGGATCTGTGTGGTTTGAGCAGTTTGCAGCAGGCAGAGAGCTCGTCATTGAATCACAGAATCACCAGGTTGGAAAAGACCCACCAGATCGAGTCCAACCATTCTTATCAAACACTAAACCATGTCCCTCAGCACCTCATCCACCCATCCCTCAAACCCCTCCAGGGAAGGTGACTCAACCCCCTCCCTGGGCAGCCTCTGCCACTGCCCAATCACCCTTTCTGTGNCTTGTGCTGAGGGGCCCACAACTGACCCCAGGATTCGAAGAGCGGTCTCACCAGTGCCGAATCCAGAGGGAGAAGAACCTCCCTGGCCCTGCTGGTCACACCATTTCTGATCCAAGCCAAGATGCCATTGGCCTTCTTGGCCACCTGGGCCACTGCTGGCTCATGTTCAGTCACTGTCAACCAGCACCCCCAGGTCCTTCTCCTCCAGGCAGCTCTCCAGCCTGAGGGGAGGCTCACGAAGAAAGCAGATGTGGTCTGTGCTCCTGACGTGGGTTGACCAGCCCTGGGGAGGAGAGGAAGTGCCTGGGTAGCGACTGCAGATCTGGGCCCCACAATCAGCTCAGACCGAGGATGCTCTGGTGTGCGCAGCATCCTCTGCAAACAGCAGGGAGTGCAGCCCCGGGCTGGAGGCGCAGGTAGGTGAGCAGCACAAGGACAGAGGGTGGCCAAGCTGAAGGTGAAGCCCAGGGCACTGAGGGTTTTGCAGCTGATGCAGCACCGCGACGGAGAGCTTCCTCTTTATCACCCTTCCTCTTTGTCACCCGTGCTAGCACAGGGCAGGGACAGCAGTGAGAGCTGCAGGCATCATTCCTCATTCCTGGGTGGCTTCTCTTCATTAGCCAACGCGTCTTGTCCTGAGAGTCTGCCAAGCTGTGGGCTGCGGGGATGCCGTCTGTGTTCTCGCCTCGACTTATGATTGATTTCTTTTAATTGGTATTTGCTGAACGGGAGATGCCAAGCAGAAATCCTGGAGTGCTGCACTGGCCCCAGAGGTGAACAGAGAGCTGGGCGAATGCAAAGGGAGGAAGTAGCTTGGTTTCTTCTTTGACAGGAATGCTATTTATAGCGTCTGTGCCCCACGAGCCGTGGGTGACGCCTGCCACACAGCCAGCTCTTCATACGCGTGACGTTATCTCTGCAGTTTCATCTGCTGGCAGGCACAGATCATGGAGGTTGTAGGTTTGTGACCTGTGGACTCACCCCATGGTTCTCATGAGCTGATTGATTAGGTCCAAAAAGGAATTAGATGTGTGTAGAAAATCAAAGCCAAAGCCTGTAGGGTCTGTGGAGCCACGGATGCCAAGACGTGCCTTGAGCTCTCAGTGATGGGGAGCTGCTGCCACACTCTACACCGTGTCGTGGTTGGACTTTTGGGAATGGCCTTCCCACCATCCTGCCTTCTCTTCTCTCCTAGGAAATGGAGGAAGGGGTGGAGTTCCTCCCTGCCATGAACTCCAAGAAGATGGAGAAACGTGGCCCTAAGCGGCGGGTGGTCGTCACTGTCCTGATTGTTGTTTTCCTGCTTGTCTCCCTCGTCACCGGCCTCCTGGTTTGGCACTTCAAATGTGAGTGTGATGTCTGGTGGGTGGTGGCATCTAGGGTCGTATCCTGGGAGCATGTCCACGTGGAAAAGCTTTGTTATCCTGTGTTGCTCACCTGTGCCCTCCCTATCTCTGGGAAGGCTCCAGGACGTGGAGGGAACGGCATTTCCACCCCTCTGCCCTGGATGCGGTTAGTGGGGACCTGCTGTGCTCTGATCCCAGCCCTGACTGCCCTTTCTGCCTCTGACCTGCTTTTCAGACAGGAACGTGCCCGTCCGGAAGGTTTTCAATGGCCACTTACGGGTTCTGAACTGGGAATTCCTTGATGCTTATGAGAACTCCAGCTCTCCAGACTTCATCATGCTGGCCAAGAAGGTGAAGAGCACGGTAAGAGCTTTCTTACACCCCTCCCTTTGCCAGCAAGACTTTTTCCTCTTGCCTCGTGGCTGTGCAGATCTTGCATATAAGTCTGCTTGGAGCTTTCTTTCTCTGCTCAGCTCTCCCTGCTGTGACACCCTGGGCTGGGGGCAGAGGTCTCTTTGGCACCACAGCTCCAACCCAGTGCCACAGGGTCTCCTCACTGTGGCTGGTCTTGCCTTTCCTCTCAGATATGGGGACTCGTTGTGCTTCCCCTGGGGAAGAGCAGGCTGTGCTGAGTCAGAACAGGCTGTGATGGGCAGGACTGGGCTCTTCTGGGACTCCCAACTCTCCCTCTTCCTCTCTTTGGCCCCTGCAGATTCCTGCAGCCAGGGGATGCTGGGTGTGTGACCTGATTTTCCATAATCTGTTTTTAGCCTTTCCCCTTCCTCACTTCTAGACATGCGGCAAACCCTTCTTTAAACCTTTCAGGTAGAAGAGATCTACAGGAACCACGCAAGTATTGGCCCTTACCACAAGGAGACAGTGATAACTGCATTCAGGTGAGTGTTGGCTGTCTGAGCCCTGTCTGGGATGCTAAGGGTGATGCTGGGATGTCACGTAGCCAAATAGAATCATAGAANGGTAGTTGTAGACAGTAATGAGGTTTCCCTGCAGGCTCTTCTTCTCCAGGATAAACACCCCCAGCTCCCTCAGCCATTCCTCATAAGATTTGTTCTCCTGCCCCTTCACCAGCTTCGTCGCTCATTCCCAGGCTGTTGGGGACAGAGGTGCCTCAGTAGCCACCCTGGGACACACAGTGAAGGGTGGGCAGCAAAGAGCAACCTGAAAATGCGTATTGTTTTCTGCCAGTCTGATCACTGTGCCCTGAGGGGAACATCTTGGGCAGTAGAGCCCTGGGACCCTCAGTGGGTGGTAGCTGGCAGCTTCCAAAGGGACTCCTTGGGCCAGCAGGGACCTTTGCTGAGTGTGGTTTTCTTAACTTGTCATTGAGGCTCTCCCTTCCCCATGGAAATCCTCCAAAAATGGCTCACCAAGTAGCTTGGCCCCTGCTTCCGCTGCTCCTTGAGCCTTCCTTGTTCTCACCCTGTAACCGCCCTTCCCCGGCAGCGAAGGCAGCGTCATTGCCTACTACTGGTCAGAGTTCCTTGTCCCCAAGTACCAGGAGCAGAGTCTGGACAGGGCGATGGCCGACAAGCAGAACCTGGTCCAGAACTTGAACCCCCGCCTGCGAAACCCCATGCTGAAGGTGGAGTCAGTCGTCGCTTTCCGTGAGTGCTGGCTTTACCATCCCGGGGGCTCTGCGCGGGACCTGGGGGGAGCTTTTAGCTGGAGGGGCGAGCTGCCAGCCGCGGCTCACGTGCTTTTGGCTGCAGGGACTGCTCGAAAGCTGAGTTACAGACCCAGCTTTCGTGGCACTGCTCTGATGGACCATGCAGACGCTCTTCCCTTAGCTCAAACACCCTGTGTTCCCCTCTGAGCCCACCTGGAAGGGGACAGGGGAGAACCCTGCAGAGGAAAAGCTTGATCGCTCACCTCCCCAGAGCCCAAGGCCAAATCAGAGTGGGTCCCAGGGATCAGCTTTGCACCTAGGGACTTTCTACAGCCCAAAGGTTGACACCACCTCTGTTTCCTCCTGCAGCCGTCGACCCCAGCCTAGCCTACTCCTCTCAGGACAGTAAGTACAGTTCTCCAGTCTCATAACAACCTCTGTGCATCCCCAGATCTCTCTGGGGTGGCGATTTCCCTTGTCGGGTTGGGAAGGGCTTGAGTAGGGATGCTCTAAATGCAGGACAGACCTCCGTGTGCTGTTTGGGGCTGGTTTGGAGGTGGCCTTGCCGTTATCTGGCAGTGGGTGGCCCCGGGTGTCCTTCCCCAGTGCCTCACTTTGTAGATGGATGTTAATGAGCCATGGTGCTTCCTTCAAGAGGTGTCTGCCTGGGGACAACCTGCAGGCAGGAGGAATTACAAGTAGAGCCTCCTCATTTGCCTCGTTAACTCTTCCCTGCTCTCCTGGGCAGATAGCTGCATCTTTGCCCTCCACGCCAAGGAAGGGGAGATCACCAGTTTCACCACGCCGGGCTTCCCCGACAGCCCGTACCCCAACAACGCGCTCTGCTACTGGGCACTGAGGGCAGACGCCAACTCCATCATCAGCCTGACCTTCAAGACGCTGGAGCTGGAGCAGTGCACGGATGGGAGTGACTACATCAAGGTGTACGACTCTCTCAGCCCCGTGGAGCCCCACGCTTTGGTCAGGTGAGTGTTTTCTGTACAGCACCACATCGTGCTGCAAAGCAGGAGGGTGATACTGAGAAGTCCTGCTGGTAACTTTCCTCCTGTCCCGGCTCAGAGGTGATCTCTGCTGCTTGAAGCTCTCCATGCAGTCGTGTCTAAGAGATTTTGCCCTCTACTTCCTAGGCTCTGTGGGAATTACGCCCCTTCCTACAACCTGACCTTCCTGTCCTCCCAGAACGTCATGCTCGTCACATTGGTTACCAACAAGGAGGGGAGATTTCCCGGCTTTAAGGCTGAGTTCTTCCAGCTCCCGAAGATGAAAGGTGAGCAGAGGCTTTGGCCTGGTTCCCCTCATCTCTCCCTGAGGACGGAGGTGCAGCTGTGGCTGCAGTCAGCTTGCCAGGGCTGTTTCCAGGGCTGGGAGACCTGGAAGCACATTGCAGCTTGGCTTTTGGAGCTTGCCTTGCCTGTGGTGCTCTTGGCTGCTCTAATGATGTCCCTTGAGGAGGGCAAGATAAGAATTCTGTTGCATTAGACATGCAGACTGATATATGCAGGAAGCACCTAATTGAGCTCCTGGGTTCTCTCCAAGCCTCGGAGCAGAGCTGCTCTCTCCAGAGATTGATTTAACCTTGTTAGAAACTGTTGCATCTGCCTCCCGTCCTGCCTCGGGCTGTAGCCAGCTAAGGCTTGGGAAAACCAAGTCCCGTTGTCTCTCTAACCTGTTTTTTGTCTTCTTGCTTGTCTTCTAGCTTGTGGCGGGACACTGAAAGGATCACGTGGCACCTTCATGACTCCCTATTACCCAGCACACTACCCACCTGCCATGGACTGTGTCTGGAATATTGAGGTGAGATGAGGTCCTCTCTTTGCCTCGATTCACCTGTCAAATGGGCTGGGTTACACAGGACACGCTGCAGGGAGGTTACAGCAGATGCTGCCTGGACAGCTAGAGTCTGCCCTGACTGCAGGGAGGCTTGAGGAGCTGGAGCCAAAGGCAGAAGAGGCTGCGAGGGTCTCACCCCTGCATGACGTTAATTGTAGCTCCCAGTAACCAGGGCTTTACACAAAAACCATTAAACTGCGTGGGCTTTGGGACAGGCAGGTCACTTGCTGGCAAAACTGGCCTTATGAGGAACAGCTGAGAGAGCTGGGGGTGTTTAGCTTGGAGAAGAGGAGCCTGCGGGGAGACCTCATTGCTCTCTGCAACTACCTGAAAGGAGGTTGTGGAGAGGAGGGAGCTGGGCTCTTCTCCCAAGGGACCAGGGACAGGACGAGAGGGAATGACCTCAAGTTCCACTAGGGGAGTTTCAGGCTGGACATTAGGAAAAAATATTTCACGGAAAGGATCATTGGGCACTGTCAGAGGCTGCCCAGGGAGGCGGTTGAGTCACCTTCCCTGGAGGGGTTTAAGGGATGTGTGGATGAGATGCTGAGGGACACAGTTTAGTGATTAATAGGAATGGTTGGACCCTGGATAGCAGGAACTGCTGAGAGGGGCCTGTCTTCAGCCCTGCTCTGTGCGCCTGTTTGATCTGGCATCCTGGAGTCAGCGAGCCCAACTAAAGGACAGAGTGAGCAGTAGTGGCTTCTCAGGAAGATGTTCCTTCTTCTGCTGGACTCCTGTCCAAGTGTCTTCTGTCCTCTTTCCAAAGCCTTTTCCCATGAAACATTCTTGTTCTCCATGCTTTAGAAAACAGCGTCCCACTGACTCTGCCTCCTTTCGCAGGTTCCCTCTGTAAAGAACGTGAAGGTGCGTTTCAACATGTTCTTCGTGTTAGAGCCTGGGATCCCGGTCAGCTCCTGCACCAAGGACTACGTACAGGTCAACAACACGAAGTAGGTGTCAGGCACTCTGCTGCCTGTGGCTTTGGCCCTTCAGGTGCAAAGGGCTGCGTTTAGCTCTGTGGCACCTCCTGCCTTCCTTAAACTTGCTGTGGGAACAAATGTGCTGGTGGGTTTGGGGATGGGATGAGGCAGGAGGGTGATGGGGTGTGACCTGCCCTTACAGCCTGATGCCCCATGGTGGGAGAGGAGCAGCATGTGTGGTTCTGGGGGTTGGACCCTGGGTTTGCTGCGTGCTGGATCATCCCCAAATGCCAGGGAGCATCACACGGGAGGCCTTGTGTGCCAAAGGGCAGGAGCATCTGCTGTGGTTTTGCTACCATGAGCAAGACTCCATTGTTAGGGTGATTGCATCATGTTCTGTGATGCATTTACTATTAAATTAAGCGTTTGCCAATAAATGGCACTAAATGTTAGCTATAGAATCATAGAAGAACCAGGATGGAAAAGACCCACTAGATCATCGAGTCCAACCACTCCTATCAACTACTAAACCATGTCCCTTAAACACCTCCAGGGAAGGTGACTCAACCCCCTCCCTGTTCCAGTGCCCAATGACCCTTTCCGTAAAAATTTTTTCCTAATGCGTAGCCTGAACCTCCCCGGAGGAGCTTGAGGCCATTCCCTCTTGTCCTGTCCCCTGTCATTTGGGAGAAGAGCCCAGCTCCCTCCTCTCCGCAACCTCCCCTCAGGTAGTTGCAGAGAGCAATGAGGTCTCCCCTCAGCCTCCTCTTCTCCAGCCTAAACACCCCCAGCTCTCTCAGCCACTCCTCATCAGGCCTGTTCTCCAGCCCCTTCACCAATTTCGTTGCTCTTCTCTGCACTCACTCCAGAGCCTCAACATCCTTGCTCTGCCTGGAGGAGGTGAGCAGGGCTGTTTGAGAGTGCCCTGGGCAAGGGGGCTGACTATTCCATGAAGAGAGAGGGTCTCAAAGTCAGGATGTGTGTCTGTGGCCCTGAGTGGGTTCTGCAGTGGCGCCCGTGTAATTCCTGTGGTGGGACAGCATCCTGCAGCTTCAGAGCCTCCACAGATCCAGAGACACGGTGCATCTTATGAGGAGTGGCTGAGAGAGCTGGGGGTGTTTAGTGTGGAGAAGAGGACGCTGAGGGGAGACCTCATTGCTCTGTGCAACTACCTGCAAGGAGGGTGTGGAGAGGAGGGAGCTGGGCTCTTCTCCCAAGGGACAGGGGACAAGACAGGAGGGAATGGCCTCAAGTTCCGCCAGGGGAGGTTCAGGCTGAACATGAGGAAAATTTTTTTCACAGAAAGGGTGATGCGCACCGTCAGCGGCTGCGCAGGGCGGGGGTTGAATCACCTTCCATGGAGAGTTTTAAGGGATGTGTGGATGAGATGTTGAGGGACATGGTTAGTGATTGATGAGAATGGTTGGACTCGATGATCCAATGGGTCTTTTCCAACCTGATGATTCTACGAGTCTGTGATTCTATGACCTGAGGTCAGAGTTATCACCGTGTCAGGCAGGGATTTGGATCAACTCAAACCCCATTGTTTCCAAGGTCACAACTTGGTGTTTGCATCTGGCTCCAAACGTCTGCCAATGGGAGCAAAATTCATCTTTCCTGTGCAGACCTTGGTCCAGCAGCTCCTGCTGGAATCCTGGCTCTCCCTTCTCCCACCCGCTCTCTGGGCGTGGGAGCTGGCCCTTTGTGCCCACGGGCAGGGATGGAAGGTTGTTTGCTCAGCACTGACCTCCAACACTCCATTTTTGCTTCCTCTCCCTGCAGGTACTGTGGGGAACTCACCCAGTTTGTGGTGGCCAGTACCACCAACAAAATCGAGGTCCGGTTCCACTCAGACCAGTCCTACACAGACACTGGCTTCCTCGCTGAATACCTGTCCTACGACTCCAGCGATCGTGAGTCAAAACCCTGGGGCTGGGGGGTAGAACTGATGTATATCTGGGGTCTGGAGGCTCTTCTTCCTCCACTTACGCTGCCACATAAATTGGGAAGCACACCTGCCCAGGGAAACAGGAGCACGTCTTATTTTCCTGCAGACATCCGTGTATTCCTGTTCTGAGGAAAAGGTGGTTTTAATGCTGGATGCTGTATGCAGGCTCAGAGAACATCGTATGCTTTGGCAGGGGGACAGAGAGGGGACACCTGGAAGGCTCACACATTGTTTTATCCCTTCTCCCACTCCCAGCCTGCCCTGGCAAGTTTACCTGCAACACCGGCCGCTGCATTGAAAGAAGCATGCGCTGCGACGGGTGGCTGGACTGTGTAGACGGCAGCGATGAGCGATCCTGCAGTAAGCCTTGTTCTTTTGATTTGTCTGGAGAAGGGCTTCCCTGTGCTGTGGTGACCTCAAGTGTTTGCTCTGGGCTTCTTCCTAGCACCAACACTGGTGCCCAGAGCAGAGGTTGCCCAGAGCAGAGGTGGCTGCCCCATCCCTGGAGGGGTTCAAGGCCAGGTTGGATGGGGCTTGGAGCCCCTGATCCAGTGGGAGGTGTCCCTGCCCATGGCAGGAGTGGGACAGGATGGGCTTTGAGGTCCCTTCCAACCCAAACTATTCTGTGATTCTATTCTATGATCAATGTGGGATTCTTTCCCAGTGTAGGAGCCATGGATTCCTGCTAATCTATCCCTCTCCCAGTGGGATCTCCCTCTGTTTCCAGTCCCTCCCAGCTGTGAATGTCTTTCCATTTAATCCTGAAGGCTGTTGTGGGTTTGGCTGTGCCTGGCTGAGCTCGCTGCTAGGAAGGGCTGTGATGTTACCAAACCAGGCAGGAATTGGGGAGTGTGTCTGGAAAACCCTGTGATGCATGGAAGTTCTTTCTCTGGGCAACACGTTTTCCTATTGGATTAGCAGAGCTATCTCCTACATAATAATGACCTGGGGGTGTTGGTTAACAGTGACTGAACGTGAGCCAGCAGGGGCCCAGGTGGCCAAGAAGGGCAATGGCATCTTGGCTTGGATCAGANTTGTGGAGAGATGCGATGGCAGATGGGTTGCTGGTGGCTTTGCAGATCCCTTCTCTGATTTATTACCCTCCTTTTTTTCAGCCTGTACTGACCAGCAGTTCAGGTGCCAGAATGGGTGGTGCAAGCCCAAGTTTTGGGTCTGTGACAACGTGAACGACTGTGGTGACAACAGCGACGAGCTGCAGTGCAGTGAGTAGCTCAACCCACCGGCAGGAGGGCCAGGGACTCAGTGTGCCACTATTTACAGCTTCTTTGTGCCCCGAGTGAAAGCTGGGAGGAGAAAAATGAGGATGAGCAGAGGTGTAGGAAACCTGGGCTTTTGGGAAAGAAAAGGCTCAATAAATCGGTGGTGGTGACTATCACTGGGGCTGGGAGCAACCTGATCCAGCGGGAGGTGCCCGTGCCCATGGCAGGGGTGGGACTGGATGGGCTTTGAGGTCCCTTCCAACCCAAACCATTCAATGATTTTGTGATGTGCAGTTTAGAGAAGATTGGGAAATAGGTGCTGGTGTGTTGGAGCTGCGAGGCTTTCCTTGGGTTGGAGGGAAGGGAGACGGGCGTAGCCGTGTGCTGGAGGAGCCATGGGATTTGTGCCGAGCCATCACTCAGGAGTGACTTTTCTTCCAGGCTGTGCAAATGGCACCTTCAAGTGCAACAACGGGAAGTGCATTCCCAGCGCGCAGCAGTGCGATGGCAAAGACAACTGCGGGGACGGCAGCGACGAAGGCAGCTGCAGCACTGGTGAGGATGGGCTCACACCCCATATGAGACCTCTGATGGTTTTCCTCATCAACAGGCACTTTTTCATGGGTTGGCAACAGGCTGGGTTTGGGTAGAAGAGGTGAACGACACCCTCAGAGCTGGGGCTGACCCTTCTCCCTCTGTCCATCCCACAGCGACCCGCACGACTGTCCCCTGCAAGGAACACACCTACAAATGCCGCAACGGGCTCTGCATCAGCAAACAGAACCCAGAGTGCGATGGGGAGCAGGACTGCGATGACAACTCTGATGAGGACAACTGCAGTGAGTGCCCCGGGCAAGAGGGGATGTGGGTTTCTGCCTGGGCTCCACATAGAAATCCTAAAGCATGGTGGAGGGAGCCCCTGGGCTTTCCTGGGGTCTGATGAGAGTCCAGCTGTGCTGTTCAGCAGCACGCTTCATGTTTGTGTGGTTGGAGAAGGCTTGCACAGATAATTCAGGGCTTTGTCTGCACATTTATGGACTTGACCAGTAAATATTTTAGCAAATCTAGCATTTGTGCTCTCATGCTGATGGCATCAGCCATCCCTGACATGGGTAGCAGGGCATTTGTTCCGTGGGAGACATCTCAGGGGAACAAAGAGGATGAGCTGGATGCGAACTCACATAACCAAGTGCCCCTTCTTCCCTGCCCCAGACTGTGGGATCCGCTCCTACATCAAGAAGTCCCGGATCGTCGGTGGGCAGGATTCGGACGTGGGTGAATGGCCGTGGCAGGTCAGCCTCCACGTCAGGGGCCAGGGCCACATCTGCGGAGCCTCGCTGGTCTCGGACCGTTGGCTGGTGTCTGCTGCACATTGCTTCGTGGAGCTACAGGGCACCAAGTAGGTGGCAGCCATGTCGGGGATGGGCAGGACACCCTACTGGTTGTGATTCCATTTTCTGAATAGGAAAAAGCAATTTTTACAGTCATTTCTCAAGGGAACTGTTTAAGATAGCGGGAGCCCTGGAGTGAGTCCAGAGAAGAGCAATGAAGCTGGGGAAGGGACTGGAGAACAGGCCCTATGAGGAACGGCTGAGAGAGCTGGGGGTGTTTATCATGNTCATGGAAAGGGTGATTGGGCAGTGTCAGAGGCTGCCCAGGGAGGGGGTTGATTCACCTTCCCTGGAGGTGGTTAAGGTGCGGGTGGACGAGGTGCTGAGGGACATGGTTTAGTGATTGATAAGAATGGTTGGACTCAATGATCCAGTGAGTCTCTTCCAACCTGGTGATTCTCTGACTCTCATCTGTGCTTGGTGTCTCTTGCAGGTACTCGGACCCCAGCCTGTGGACAGCCTACCTGGGCCTGACCGACCAAGGCAACCGCAATGACCCCAAAGTGCAAACACGCAAGATCAAGCGCGTCATCTCCCACCCCTACTTCAACGACTACACCTACGACTTCGACATCGCCGTGATGGAGCTGCAGACCCCCGTCACCTTCTCCTCCGTCATCCAGCCCATCTGCCTGCCCGATGCCACCCACAGCTTCCCTGTGGGCAAGGACCTGTGGGTGACAGGATGGGGAGCGACCTCGGAAGGAGGCAAGTGCTGTCATTGTCTTCTTTTCACGTGTGGCTTTAGGGAAAAGGGGAGCAGGCTGTATATGATTTAAATTTATTAGCTTGCCTCGAGGCTGGGATCAAATCCAGCCCTGTTCAATGTCTTCATCAATGACCTGGATGAAGGCATTGAGTGCACCCTTGGCAAGTTTGCAGATGACACTAAGCTGGGAGGAAGTGTCGATCTGCTGGAGGGTAGGGAGGCTCTGCAAAGGGATCTGAACAGACTGGACTGATGGGCTGAGTCTAACGGCATGAGGTTTAACACAGCCAAATGCCGAGTCCTGCACCTGGGGCACAACAACCCT
>WAAB01007525.1:17442-48541 GCA_013389865.1 Piaya cayana | reverse complement strand
TTCTATTATTCTATGATTATTAATCAAGGACAGTATTTACCAGGGAGGGTAACAAAAGCCTGCAATGACAGACCCCAAGCTAACAGATGTACAGATTTGTCAGCTTTTAGGAACACACTGTCCATTACCAATCCCTGATCAGGCAACAGGTTGGCCAGTGAAGTTCAACAGTGCCAAGTACAAGGTCCTGCACCTGGGTCAGGGCAATCCCAAGTAACAAACACAGGCTGGGCAGAGAATGGATCGAGAGCAGCCCTGAAGTGAAGGATCTGGGGGTGCTGGCAGGCGAGCAGCTCAACATGAATCATAGAGTCATAGAATCACCAGGTTGGAAAAGACCCACTGGGTCATCGAGTCCAACCATCCCATTCTTGTCAGTAAGTGATAAAAATCTCATCTGCATGCACAAAGAACATTGTTCATTCAGATGAGTCACTGAAAGCATCTCTCTGGATCACCATTTGGACTAATGGAATTATTGCCTAGGTGTNAATGTTCAGCCTGGAGAAGAGAAGGCTCTGAAGAGACCTTATAGTAACCTTACAGTACCTGTGGAGGGACTGTTCACAAAGGCTTGTAGTGATAGGACTAGGGGCAATGGCTATAAACTGGAGAGGGGCAGATTTAGACTAGACATTAGGAAGAGTTTCTTCACCATGAGAGTGGTGAGGCACTGGCACAGGTTGCCCAGGGAAGCAGTGGCTGCTCCATCCCTGGAGGTGTTCAAGGTCAGATTGGATGGAACCTTGAGCAACCAGATCCAGTGGCAGGTGTCTCTGCCTATGGCAGAACCAGATGATCTGCAAGGTCCCTCCCAACCCATACTGTTCTGTGATCCCATGAGATGACTGGTCCAAGTTCTGCTGCTTTCTATTTCTGTTTTCCTGCCACCACAGAACAAAAAGAGACAGCAATCCTCAATCCCGTGGAGCTAATACAAAAAGTTTGACAGAACTGTTTGGCTGGAAAGTGTGATTGGAAATGCAGAGCATTCCAAGTGATAAACTTAGGGTGCCCCAGCTTTGAAAAAAACTCCACTTCTGGCAGCAGATACTGGACTATTGCTCCAAAAGCACAGCAGAAACACAAACCCAGGCTGAATTCACACTTGCTCCGGGGTACTAAGCTCCTGTTTTAGCAAGCACCATACCTCGTATCTTGAGCAACCTTTTTTTCAAGGAGCTGGACTCCAGAGCTACAAGCATCTCTCTTCAGCTGTGCCATTCAGCCCAGATCACTCTGAACAAGTTGTTTTCAAAAAAAACCCCAAAAAACATAGCTATGAGATAGCAAGGAAACCTTTATGTTTTGCAATAGACAAGCTGAATTCAATCAAACTCATTGAAATAGAAAGCAGTGAAAAAGTAGGTGGCAGGAAATGCTGAGAAGACGAACACAATCCAAGAACCTTTGCAAAGTCCACAGGAAAAAAAAGAATGACAGCCACACTCCAGGCTTGGTGGTGGGAAAACTTGACAAAATTATCTAGTCTGAGTAGCCTTTACACAGAAGGCCTGACTCCTCAAGCCCTCTAAAATGCTTTGCATTACTTAGGATTTTGTTCTCAGCAGAGCTGCTGCTGGAAAGTCAGTTTCAGAAAAGTAGGAGGATGGGAGGAAATTGCTTCCAAGAAAATTTAAGGTCAAAGTCAGCCAGAAATGTCCACTGAGATGAGAAAGTTCAGAAAAGTTTCAAGCTAAAAAGTGTCTTAAAATAAGAAGCACTAAGGGCAATATTAATAGACAGAGCTCGCAGCTCTGACAAGAATTTCAGCACGCAGGGAGAGGCGAGGAGGAAGAGATAGAGTCAATGGAAAAAAAATTCCCCAGAGGCTGAGGTCAGACTGATTAAGATGCTGTTTCAGTCAATATCTGCTGAAAACCATAGTTGAAAGCAAACAAACACTAAGCCCACTTTTTTCTGAGTCCTACAAGGAAACGACTCTCATGGAAAATGTATGAAGAAGCTTCCAAGTAATTATAGATTAGCAAAGATATATATCTTTCATTGACCATTATTTTAATTCATTATTAATCAGTTGCCGCTGTCAAGCCTATATGCTTAAAAACATTAAGCAGTCTGTTCTTTATAGGAGTAGTTTATAAATCAGATTTTATGTCCATCACGCAGCATTATAATGAAAGAGAAGCAATTTAGAGTAAACCAGGGATGTGATCCACTCACTTATGCATTTCATTGTTTTCCCAAGACCTTAAGGAACTTGGTGTCTGGGGAGGTGGTTGGATTTGATGGGCTTTAAGGGGAAGAACAGTGTAAGTCCAAGGTCAGGCACAAAGGTGACATGCATGAGCTGTTTGTAGTTACACTTCTGGAGAGCTTCTGCAGACACTGCTGCTTCTGAGCTTCTGGGCTTCACGGGCAGGAGTGGAGAAGAATACAAACCATTGCTTCCACCAAACCCAGAGCCTCTAGCTGCAGCCACAACCAGCAGCACAAAGAGAACCAGGAACACCTCTCTCATTCTCCCTGGCCTGAACAGATCTCATCGTTTCAGTGTCCCTCGAGACTGCACTGGTATTGCATACAGAGTGCACATTTCTGTGTGCGTTTGTAATTTCAAGTCTGGTCACACTTGCCTTTCCTCCAGTACATCTTCAGCAAGTCCTTTCTCCAGGACACTATATTTACAAGGTTAAAGATCATTCAAAGTCACAGGACAAGAAGACTACAGTCTTCATGCCACTTTTAGTCTGTGCTATACATATCCTGGTCCATCATTAACCAGCAGTGAAGCTAGAGACAGTTCTCTGGTTGCTGTGCTCCTGTCAGCCTTTCTCCCAGCTGGAAGCATTCCCTACAGAAAGAAGTTTCACAAAACAGCCATGATGATAAAGAAGGTATCACCTTGTGGCTGAAAAAAAGGCAAATGTTATCTTTGCTTCAACCTCACAGTTTAAAAAAGCCACGGTCACTCCTGCCAGCAGTTCCTTTCAATTCTTTCCTTATGTTTCTTATCATTATAGTTGCTTCTACACCCAGAACAGAAAAGGTTCATGACCCTCAAGGTTGAAGAGGAGCCAAATGTGCCTTCCCGACAAGGATCTGGGCTACTTGATTGACTACAGAGCACTGGGGACAACAGTCAAGGGCACAGGAGGTGTTTTCCTTAGTCCTACTGCTGAGGAGAAAGGGTGCAAGGAGGGGGGCACTCATGCAGGTCAACAGTTGGCTGGGGAGCTGGTGTTGGCCAGTGCTGGTTTCATTATCTATGACCAGGGGATGTTATCTGCAAATCAGCTTCTGTATGGGCAAGATGGGAACCACCACTCAATGAGGCAATGATATTTTACACCAGTAAGTTGGGGGAATTGGTAACGAGGACATAGAACTAGGAATGATGAGGGATGGAAAGAATTACCAGCAGCCCTATGAGGGAATGACAGACAGCATTGATGAATAAAGGGAAAGCACCTCAAAAATTAAGAAAATGAGCAAACCTGGCCAGTTACACCAATTGATGAAGGTATGTGAGAGTGAAAATGTTTAACAAGGTTTTCCAATTGGGGAACCCGTCTACTGGAAAACCAAGGCAAAAAGGGAAAGCAGAAACAAAACACAGATAGACCTGGCAAACCCACCATGGAAACAATGCCAAGAAACAAACCTCACCAGTCCCACTAACTAATGGGCTGGCCAGAAATCACAGGCAGGATCAGCATGTGTCCCAAAACCCAGCTACTGGAGGAGACCAATGTGAGCAAGGAGAAACAGAAAACTGGTAGAGAGGAAAGACCTATGAATAAAAACAATATGTGGGACAAGAAGTTTGCTGAGATTAACCTCCCTGCTTGGAGTACCAAGCATTAAGACCTTTAGGCTCTGTCCTGATCTGCCCGAGGGCAGACTTATCCTTTCAGTAAATAATCTATTTAATTTAAATTTCACTTCCTGGCATTAGCCCTACAATTAAAAAACCTTTAAAATGTAGATAGGGCAAAGCTGAATTTCCTTGGGCTCTTTAAGTCAAAGAGAGATTTTAAATGGGTGTTTCCTAAATTCTTCTGAAGAAATCACTGTGCTTCCTAATGCAAAGCACTGTGAAACTACTCAGTACAGGTTCTGCACTAATATTAGACAACTATTTCTGAATAAGAGTAAGGGTATTAAAACAGACACTTTTCACAACTGCACATCTTCCAAAGATTGCCAAGTTTGCAAGGCTCAAGGGAGCTTTATAGCAACCATCCAAATGTGCTGAATTGAGACTAAAACTGAGGTTGTTCAGCCTGCAGAAGGTCCCAGAGAGATCTCAGAGCAACCTTGCAGTGCTTAAAGGAGGCTCTAGTAAAGCTGGGGAGGGGCTCTTCATCAGGGAGTACAGGGATAGGATAAGGGAAAATGGTTTTACACTGAAAGAGAGGTGATTTAGAGTTAGATATTAGGAGGATATATTTTCCTGTGAGGGTGGGGAGGCCCTGGCCCAGGTTGCCCAGAGCAGTGGTGGCTGCCCCATCCCTGGAGGGTTTCAAGGCAAGGCTGGATAGGGCTTGGAGCCCCTGATCCAGTGGGAGGTGTCCCTGCCCATGGCAGGGGGTGGAACTGGATGCGTTTTGAGGTCCCTTCTGACCCAAACCATTCTATAAGTTATTTACTTGCTTGCCATTGACACTGCGGGCTCCAAGAAGAAGGAAGTAATTGTGCCAGTTCCTCTCTATTTGGAAAAGAAATTGCAGCTGATGTTAAGGTGGAGTCAATTCACACACATTCCTGAATCAAACTCTTGCAGAAATATAGACCCTTTTGGTTCTCTGAGCAGTGCTAAGTCTCAGAGCAAGCAATTATAGAAGTTACTCTTCAAAGATTTGCAAGTCTTCAAGCTATTCGCCCTGGTGTCTCGTCTCAGTCTCTCTCCAGAACATACTCACCCCAAAGACACAGCCTTGAATTCGATGAATGACTGCAGTTATTGGCAATTATTACACTTTTAGGAATAATGGAATAATAGAATAGTTTGGACTAGTGGAAGGGACCTTAAAGATCATCTAATTCCAACCCCCTCCCATGGGCAGGGACACGACACTAGATCAAGCTGCCCAAGGCTCCTTTCAACCTGGCCTTGAACACCTCCAGGGGTGGGGCAGCCACAACTTCCCTGGGCAACCTGTTCCACTACCTCACCACTCTGATCGTGAAGAAATTCCTCTTTATGTCTAGTCTAAATCTGCCCCTCTCCAATTTACAGCCATTGCCCCTCGTCCTGCTTTCGTAAAAAGTAAAAATCATAGCAAAAGAAAGGCTGTGAGTACGCTGACAGATAAGGAAAACTGAGACATTGCACACAGGGCTGGGAAGGAAACACGAAGGTTAAGAATTACTGTTGAAGTATAATTTTGTTGCATCTCAAGTCAGCATCATTCAGCTTTTCATGCTGCAAGTAGCAGTATTAGAAAGATCTGTTCTAAACTTTCATATCATCTTCAACTCTCCCGATTCTCCAGTCTGCCAGAAAGCTGAAACCACAGAAAAACAGCATCTGTTTGAAGCTGCCGCTCCCTATTTTGTGAGGGAATATATTCTCGATCAATTGAAAAAATAATGAAAACACTTATGATTTCCAGCTTCTCTGAAACTACAAAGAAAGGTTTCCACACTAACAACTTGTATTAGCTGGCCTGGGATCTGCAGCCAGCAACATTTAAGTAATTTGAAACTGCAAAAGTACTTTTGGGGAAAGTGTCTCAAATGTCAGACAGATCTATTAGAACAGCTCTTGACAGACCAATCTATAAGCCTTTCTTTTTTAGTGTGATATTTGTATCGATTTCTAAAATAGCTACCCCATTACTACACATTAAGAGCATGGACAAGCACCTCTCCGAGAGTATTTAGTATTACAACAGGACAAAGGGAGAACACGAGGGCAGTAATTTTCCATCACGTAGAAGATGAGGTTAAATGGTGAAAGGACCAGCTTAACACTCGGTATCTGAAAATCAAGCCCATCTCTAAAGCAAGTTTGCTGTTATGCTGACCCTCTTTGTTACCCAATCCGCTCCATACATGCTACTCCACTCCCTTCCCAGCAGTCAGCTCCAACATCCCTCTGGACTTGCTGTCCTGTCCCTTCCTGCAGTCAGTCACACAAGTTCCCTTTCTTATGCATCCAGCTACCAGTTTCAGGTGCAACCAAGGAAAAGCAGGAGCAAGTGTATATATACATGGGGCTGAATCAGCATGAAGGCAGGCAAAAAGATACTCTTGCAGAAGAGAAATTGGAGAGGCAGGCATTTCTCTTCAAAGACGTGTGGATTTCCATGACCAGAAAGACAGACTCCTCTTCACTTAGAGCTCTACAGAATCGACCCAGTCATCGGAACTCCAAGGCTGACCAAATTCCCAACAGCACCATTCCTAAAGGTCTTTTCCAACCAAATGATTCTGAGATCATCAAGTCCAATCATAGCTGTCCATTACTAAACCATAACCGTGAGCACCTCATCCACCCATCTTTTCAACACCTCCAGGGATGGTAACTCAATCCTCTCCCTGGGCAGACTCTGCCAGAGCCCAAGAACCCTTTCAGTAAAGAAATTTTCCCCAACAGCCAATCTAATCCCCTAGCCCTGGTGCAACTGGAGGCCATTTCCTCTCATCCTAACACTTACTTGTGAGAAGAGACCAACATCCCTCTCTCTACATCTTCCTTTCAGGGAGTTATAGGGAGTGACTAGGTCTCCCTTCAGCCTCATTTTCCCCAGGCTAAACCACCCCAGTACCCTCAGCTGCTCCTCATAGGACTTGTTCTCCAACCTCCTCACTGCGGGAATGAAAAGATGAGACAGACTCCAGATAGATGTAGAAGTGGAGACCTTTATTATTGGAACTTACGGGTTTATATACCTTTCCTCATCTGTCCACGTGCTTCCCATAGCATCTTGATTGGCCCAGGTCTATTATCCATGCGCTCGCCATCATCATCAGCAATATGTGGTTGGTTGACCTCCAAAACCCCACACGCTGCCCCTAAATGCTGTCTCCACCCTGATTTGCATCTCTGATGTTCACCTCTTTGTTCAGCTTCCCCTCTTACAACCCAAGGTCAGTTCAAGGACCCCAAGTCAAAAGTATCAAAGAGGTCTACCTTGGTATCACTGATTCCTACACCTCACCACTTCATTGCTACAGCCAAAATAAACTATTGCATTATATCTTGCTGTTCTCCAGCCCAGAGATTGCTTCAGCCAGCCCTTAGCATGCCTGCATATGCGATAGCCTCCCGGTACATACGCACTTGTCTCCACCAGCTGCCAGAGCTGTGTAAGGACAAGCTACTGCATCCTAGACTTAAGATACTTTTGTGATGTGACCCATCATACAAGCAATTGGCAAAACCAGTCCAGTTAACGGGGCAAAAATTAAGAACTCGGCCACTGAAGTTCTAGCTCAGAACCATTTGCAGAGTTTTGGAACACAAACAAGATCAGGCACATCACTAACGACCACCACAGTCACCTAGGATTTCACTTTGGTTATTATCAATACCTCTTTAATCGAAGTGGTGCAGCGAGTCCACTGCAGGCTCCCTCTCCATGCTCTCTCCACAGGGTTCCTTCACTGTCCTGTATGAACCTGAGGCACAAGCAAGGCAGCTGCATGAATGACAGTGACACACCACCAACACCAGGAGGGTGCTTAAGATTACATGGGACTACAGCCCATCTTTTAAGAACATTCAGCAGATCAAGAAGACCTGCCAGTTAGAACCACACTTCAGATGCAACTTCTGTCTGAACGCTGTAAGGCAGCAAGGAGGATACCCTACAAGCGGAAATACACATGCATGGGTAACTTACTGGTAAATTACCAAAGTTCCAAAGCTTTCCTCTCAAAAACCAGGTCCTTAAGTTACAAAGCTTCTGATACAGAATCTAGAACTGCTACATAATCAACTAGAAAAGACAGAATGAGCTGGAAAGAAAGAGAGTTTGGAAAGAAGCCTCTCTCCTGACCTGCAGAGGGTGGGTGTGAACTGTCAAAGCCTCACATTCTGCATAATGCCGAATTCCATAGCTTTTTGAGTCTCTCTAAAACATTTCCTGGCCTTGGGGGCCAGTCTAGACATCTCTGAAGCCCTGGTCTTCCTTTCTGAAGCTTTCCTGCTGCAGATGTGGCTCCACTTCTGTATGACAAGCCTGAATTCAAGTTCAGGTCTCCTGGCACAAGACTATAAAGGTTCATAACCTTTATAGGTTCAGCCAACCCCATGTTCAGCGACTGAACATGGGCCAGCAGTGTGCCCAGGTGGTCAAGAAGGCCAATGGCATCTTGGCTTGTATCAGAAATGGCGTGACCACCAGGTCCAGGGAGGTTATTCTCCCTCTGTACTCGGCACTGGTGAGACCGCTCCTTGAATCGTGTGTTCAGTTCTGGGCCCCTCACCACAAGAAGGATGTTGAGGCTCTGAAGCGTGTCCAGAGAAGACCAATGAAGCTGGTGAAAGGGCTGGAGAACAGGCCTGATGAGGAACGGCTGAGAGAGCTGGGGGTGTTTAGCCTGGAGAAGAGGAGGCTGAGAGGAGACCTCATTGCTCTCTACAACTACCTGAAAGGAGGTTGTGGAGAGTGCTGGCCTCTTCTCCCAAGTGACGGGGGACAGGACAAGAGGCAATGGCCTCAAGCTCCACCAGGGGAGATTTAGGCTAGACATTAGGATGAAGTTCTTCACACAAAGGATCACTGGGCACTGGAACAGGCTGCACAGGGAGGTGGTTGATTCACCTTCCCTGGAGGTGTTTAAGGCACGGTTAGACAAGGTCCTGAGGGACATGGTTTAGTGTTTTATAGGAATGGTTGGACTCGATGATCCGGTGGGTCTCTTCGAGCCTGGTGATTCTATGATTCTATGATTCTATAACAATACACAGAAAAAGCCCCCACTGCTTGGATTCCCCAGTGTGGTTTGTAAGACTTCACAACATCTGGAAATAACAGCAGATGATTCATAGGGCGCATCACAGTCATGCAGTTTGGAGCTCACATCTCACAGGCATCACAGAATCATAGATTGTTTTAGGTCAGAAGGGAGCTTAATGATAATTCGGTTCCAGGCCCCTGCCATGGTACTGATCAGGTCACTCAAAGCTCCACCCAACCTGGTCGTGAACACCTCCAGGGATGGGGCAGCCATGACTTCTCTGAGCAACCTCTCCCAGTGCCTCACCACCCTCACAGGAAAACATTCCTTTGTAAAATTTCATCTCAATCTCCCTTCTCTTTCAGCTTAAGACCATTAACCCTCTTCCTATCCCTGCACTTTCTGATAAAAAGCCCCTCCCCAGCTTTTCTTCTTTGGGTACCTCAAGGCTGCACAGAGCAGAAAACCTGTGCTGCAGCAGGTCTGGGTTACTCAGAAGCAGAAACTTCATCAAGCGCAAGTCAACATCTTAACCAGCAGGATTAGAAAAAAAAACCAACTTTCTATTCCCTATATACTTTCCTAACTGCACATGGATCACTGAAGTGTGCAAATATCAGAAAGGCAGCTAGTGAGGCAGCATTGCCTGGCACTGCTCCCAGCAGACCTCAGATACTCCTGCTTCTACAAGCCTGCATCTCCCAGAAACACGTCTTCCCAACAAGCAGTTCTTTCCCTTTCCCCTGGAACAACTTCTGCTCATATTCTGTGATTGCTTTCTCAAAGTCCTCTCTTAAAGAGTCAGAAAAGAATAACAAGAATAGACCTAATTGTTGCTCCATCTTCTCTGGAGTAGCAAATACACTTGAATATCAAGCTAGAAACAGCTTCATGCATGGACATCCTGACTTTCACAGCTCTAGCACCTCCCACCTCATTCTTGCACTGGATCTGGCTGGGATAGAGTTAATTTATTCATGGCAGCCTGTATGCTGCTGTCTTTTGAATCTGTGACTATAAGGCTGTTGACAACATATCAGTGTTCTTGCTATTGCTGAGCAGCACTTACACAACTTAATGGTTTTCTCCTTTTCCAGCTCTGATCCCACTGTGAGTAGGATATGTAGAAGAAATTAAGAAAGGACACAGCCAGGACAACTGACCTGAAGTGTCCAAAGGGACATTCCACGTCATGTAGCATCACGCTCAGCAATAAAACCAAATAGGAATGTCTTGCTCTTCCTATTTCATTCCTCATTGTGCTGGGGAGGAGGGAAGGGGCGAGTGTGCATCTGTGTGGTGCTTAGGTACCTACTGAGGTTAAGCCATGAGAGAGCCTCTGAGTTCCCAGGTCTTCTGTCTTCTCAGAAGAGGCTGCCTAGCACCTACATGCACATCAGTGGTGTTACATGCCATGTGCTGGTTGCAAGGGCAGTAGTTCTGACCTTCAAAATCTGAAATGCAGAGACCTACCAGACTGCTAAGGCTCAGAAACACTCAGAGATGTTTCAGCTAATCTTTCCATTAGGGCCTCAACATATAACCCCCCAAAACTTAGGGTCAGAGGAATATCAATTTGCTTTCTAAATGGATTCTGTGCCCTTAAGGGTACAGAACATAATGGAAAGAAAGTAAAACCTCAAACAGGTCATGTATTGGAAAGGTGATAAAGACCACATCATTAAAGCAAGATTTAAAGGCAGTTACAATTGTTCTACCTGCTATGAAATACACAAGGCTGTTACAGAAGCTCAGATGAGCCTTTTCAACTCCATCAAAGACGATGGTTTGCATGGGCTTTGCCAAGAACAATAAAGAGTTCTAAACAGGAAGCACGTTCCACTGTTTCCCCAGTTACTCTTACTGAGCCATGGGAAAGACGCTGGGCAGCCAAACAAGCCCAGGGAACCTCTTGGTGTGCAAGCTCACTGCCACGCAGAACCCAGAGCTGCTCTTTTCGAAGGCATCACTTGCTGTCTCTCATCATTTGGGCTGTCTCTCACCTCCCCCACACCTAGAAAGAGGAAAACAGAACAGAAGAGGGAGCTGTCACATCCCATATCAGACCAGTTAAAAGCCTAGGCTACTTTTTACAAAAAACCATCCTGCAAATATAGCAAAACTCGTGAACAACAGAGCTTATCCTGCTCACTACCACCTGCATTCCCACAATTCTTACAACCAGACTAAAGGCTGCTCCAGCTGCTGACGAGCTCCAAATCTGCTCTCGGGCCCCCATGGCCAACACTTGGTTATACCAGAGACAGAAATATCCTAAGTGAAAAGGTACAAATGGCTGCTAGAAGGAACAGCAGAGGGTCATAAATGAGACAGAGCTGAAACAGAGAAAAATCTCACCCAGGTGAAACTTGTAGCAAGTCTGAAAACTCGCTCTCACAAGAGCAGAGCTAACAAAAACAAGTTGCAGTTTGTACTTGCTGCTTCCACACAAGGAGCTTTTGTGACAAAGAACCAAAACTATTGTCAAATATTAATATTTGAAACCCACATAGCTCTTTTAAGCTTACAAGCCAGAGAAAACTAAGGTTTAGGTGTCCCTTTGAAAAACCAAGTATGGTTTTGACTCCAAAGATCCAATCTCCTTCTGGCCACTAGATGTCCCACAAGTAAGAGAAGAACAAGATGGGGAGAGTACTGTGAGCATGGATACTCCACAGTTGCTAATTATCGCCATGACCACCAAGCAGGGCAAGGTGCTGCTGTGTTTGCCTTCCCTGAAACGTTCATGGCCCAGACACTGTGGTAACGGTACAGAAAAAGGATCATAGTCTCACAAATGTGTTGGAAGGAACCTTAAAACCTATCCGCTTCCATGCTCCCGCCATGGGCAGGGACACCTGCCACTGGGTGAGGCTGCTCAAAGCCCCATCCAACCTGGCCTTCAACACCTCCAGGCAAGGGAGCATCCATGACTTCTTGAGGGAACCTGTTCCATTGCCCCCGCACCCTCACAGAAAACATTACTTCGTGAGTTCTCATCACAATCTCCCCTGTGTAAGCCTGGCTGTAGAAACCCTCACATACAAACTGCTAGAACTTGTAAAACTGACTTTCCCAAACACATGGCAAGCTTCAATGAGTAGCACCTCTTAAAAAAAAGAGCCTCTTGTGGAATTTGTGTGGTTGGATGTTGGTTCTGTGTTTTCAGATGTTTGTGGGGTTTGGGGTTGGTTGGTTTGTTTTTAAACACAGTGCACATAAACATTTAGGGAGCTATTCTACAGGCACATCAAAACAGGTGAGGAGTAAGTGAAATGCAAGTTGGATTTGTCAAACTGTACTGTAAATTGAAAAGAAAAAAAACAATACAACAAAAAACATGAGGAAAGAGAAGGGACGGTCTCTGGCATGGGACGGTCTCTGGCATGGATGTCAACATATAGCCTTGGCAGAGCTGAGCTCCAGGGCAAGAGAACAACACTGCCCAGGGCCTAGGACTGCAGACTGGGCTGCCCTAATAGGGCAAGCTGAAAGCTTGTGACTTCTGGGAAGAGGTTCCTACCCTGCCTGCAGCTCTGCAGCTGCAGAGATCTGGGCACTTGTACAGATCAGCAAGACAAGCCCACACCACTGCAAGTTGGCTCCAACAGCAAGAAATGGCTAGTTCATGAGTAGCTCCATCCAGTTCCATATCAAGACTACTGGTTATGGCTTAGTAAGGCTTATCCAGGGTGCATAGAAGGCTTGTAGAGAGATAAAACTGGTCCACTCAGTCATTCATATTCCTTTTGCTACCCATTGAAGTCACCCTCCAGTGACCAGTTCCTTTCTGATGTGCCACAAGTCCCTCTGCAGCAATCCTCTTGCCCTTGGGCTTCCTCCCCAGTTTTGGTGTAAAGCATAGAGGTCCAGAGCTGCTCTAAAGGGCATTGCAGTCCCAGACAGGAGAAGGAGCCCCTCTTCGGCCCCACCTGAGCCCCCTCCCTCACTGTCAGGCTGGCAGCACCTAGAGCTCCAACGTCAACATTGCTTTCTAGCCCTTTTTTTGCAAAGCCACCCTGCAGGGAGTCAGCCCCAAGCAAGCACGACTGCATCGCATTATTCCTTGCCAGGAGCAGGACATGGCATTTCCCTTCACTGATCTTAGAAGATTCCTCTCTGCCCAGTTCCCCAGCCTGTCAAGCTCACTAAGGCAACAAACTCTTCTAGAAGGCCAGACATGCCTCCCGCTTTGTCCAGTCCGAACCCCCCACCAATCCAAGAGGAAGCAGGGACAGGACTCAGAGCACCAACCAACCTGACCTTGAATGCTCCCAAGGATGGGGCTTCCCTCCCTTCACTGCCTCCCTGGGCAACACGGGCCAGTGTTTCACCACTCTCACTTGTAAAGAATTGATTCCTTATATCCAGCTTAATTTTCCCCTTCCTTCCTTCCTTTAAACCCAGTACCCCTTGTCCTGTCACAACAGGCCTTGCTGAAAAGTCTGCCCCCAGCTTTCCTGGAGCCCCTTTCAGTGCTGGAAGCTGCTCTAAGGTCTCACTGGAGCCTTCTCCAGGCTGAACAGCCCCAGCTCTCTCAGCCTGTCCACACACAGAAGGTGCTCCAGCCCTCAGATCATCTTCATGGCATCCCCTGGATTCACTGTAACAAATCCATGTCCTGCTTGTGCCGAGGGCTCCAGAGATGAACACAGGACTCCAGGTGAAGTCTCACCAGAGTAGAGCAGAGGGTCAGATCCCCTCCCTTTCCCTGCCGGTCTCACTGCACTGAATGCAGCCCAGGACACAGTTGGCTTTCCGGGCTACAAGCAAATATCACTGTCTCACGTCCAGGTTTGCCCATCACTACCTGCAAGTACTTCTCTTCAGGGTTGTTCTCAAACACAATCGTCATTTATGTCCAGTTTAAATGCTTCCTAACAGTCCACCTGGGGTGGATTTTCTTGATGATTTTTCCTCCTTGCCAGGGAATGGCTTCTCACCCCTGCTCTACTAGGATCCCAGGGACCTCTTTCAGTGGAGCTCAGGGGGCCACAGATAAGATAAAGGACGGCAAAGCCAGCCCAGAAAGCTCAACCCCAACTCAGTCTGCAAAGGACTAGAAACCACTGAAGCATGATTTGAACTACTCAGCCTGTCATAAGACAGGAGCATCACAACTCTCCACTCATGCAGCACTGCATGCAACACATTTTCTGCTACAAGGGGTGTGTCATTTCAGTCCAGCATGGACACCAAACCATTTGACAACCATAGAAATAAAACCTATTTTTATTTCACACAACAGCCTCCTGGATTTCGCTTCTGTCATCGCTTATCTCAGCCCACAAAACAAATAAAATGAGGCAGGAAATATTTTATTCATAAGCACAAAGCCCAGCTGAGTTCTGAGAAAGCTCATTGATACTTTTAAGGTGTCTCATCTCAGGGCATCGAGCTGTGCAGTACATCACATGGAAAGTGTCAGAAGTCCCCAGCAAAATAAACTTGGCAGAAGACACAGCCAGCCACTGCTGTTTGAGAAGAGGCTTTTGTCATCTATTGGCAGGCTGGAATTCTGTCTCAACTCTGTATTTTGTGTGTTCTAGCTGTTAGATCAAATTACAGGAGACTATTGGCTAAGTATTAGATGAGAAGGTGGGCAAGGAAGTGAGCCTTGGGCCAGGTCTCAGCTGAGAGAGGACAAATTCACTTGGTAAATCTGGATTTATTTCTGCAACCATCATCTTCAGCTTAGAGTCCCAGCCTTAGCAGATAAACAACTCAAAAGCATCTTCTCCTGAGGAGCTTTGCCCTCAAAAGACTGTCTACTGTCAAAATACTGTTAAGCTCTCAGAAAACTCAGACCTCATTAGTGTTCTGAGCTACGTAAGCAACAGAAAATGTTGCCTGTCGTATTCTGTCCTCAATTTTCTAAGTAATATCAAAAATTTTGCTTGAATACAGAAAGCCAAAAATCAGGAACTCATTGCCCAATCAATATCTACCTGTGAAAATTTCTCCCACACTAAAAAGCTTGGGGAGCAACAAGATTAACAGGTAGCATCAAGCAGAGGGAAAAATCGATGACAACCATGGGGGAAAAAAAGAGGTTGGCTCATAGCAGAACCAGAGATCAGTGTACTAGAAATGAGCAGGACCCTGATGGTACCAATAGGTCTTGATGGTCCTGAGCAGGTCATCAGGGGTCTCCACCTGCAGTCCTGCCCACAGTCCAGAAACTCTCTTCCAGCTCTCGCAATGCCTTGGAAAAAGCTACATGGCAAATGGGCCTTTCTCCTGCCTCTAGCCCCATATTTCAGGTGGCCCCTTGCATCCATGGGGCAGCCTTGCCTACTACAGCCCCAACTCCTGCTGCTCCCATCTGCAATCCTGTATGGTCCATAACCCTTTGTCTGGGAGTCTCCACAAACCCAGTTACCCAGGGGTCCTACACACAGACCACAGAGTAACAGCATCATTTCAGTTGGAAAAGACCTTTAAGATTCCAACCCTTAACCCAACACTGCCAAGTCCACTGCTAAATCGTATCCCAAAGCACCACACTTGTTCTTTTAAACTCCTCCAGGAATAGTAACTCCACCACTTCCCTTGGCAACCTGTATTTGACAGCCCTTTCAGTGAAGGAATATCTCCCAATATCCAATCTAAACCTCTCCTGACACAACTTCAGGCCATTTCCTCTCATCCTATGATTTATTATTTAGAACNCTTACTTTAAACCCAGTACCCCTTGTCCTGTCACAACAGGCCTTGCTGAAAAGTCTGCCCCCAGCTTTCCTGGAGCCCCTTTCAGTGCTGGAAGCTGCTCTAAGGTCTCACTGGAGCCTTCTCCAGGCTGAACAGCCCCAGCTCTCTCAGCCTGTCCACACACAGAAGGTGCTCCAGCCCTCAGATCATCTTCATGGCATCCCCTGGATTCACTGTAACAGATCCATGTCCTGCTTGTGCCGAGGGCTCCAGAGATGAACACAGGACTCCAGGTGAAGTCTCACCAGAGTAGAGCAGAGGGTCAGATCCCCTCCCTTTCCCTGCCGGTCTCACTGCACTGAATGCAGCCCAGGACACAGTTGGCTTTCCGGGCTACAAGCAAATATCACTGTCTCACGTCCAGGTTTGCCCATCACTACCTGCAAGTACTTCTCTTCAGGGTTGTTCTCAAACACAATCGTCATTTATGTCCAGTTTAAATGCTTCCTAACAGTCCACCTGGGGTGGATTTTCTTGATGATTTTTCCTCCTTGCCAGGGAATGGCTTCTCACCCCTGCTCTACTAGGATCCCAGGGACCTCTTTCAGTGGAGCTCAGGGGGCCACAGATAAGATAAAGGACGGCAAAGCCAGCCCAGAAAGCTCAACCCCAACTCAGTCCGCAAAGGACTAGAAACCACTGAAGCATGATTTGAACTACTCAGCCTGTCATAAGACAGGAGCATCACAACTCTCCACTCATGCAGGACTGCATGCAACACATTTTCTGCTACAAGGGGTGTGTCATTTCAGTCCAGCATGGACACCAAACCATTTGACAACCATAGAAATAAAACCTATTTTTATTTCACACAACAGCCTCCTGGATTTCGCTTCTGTCATCGCTTATCTCAGCACACAAAACAAATAAAATGAGGCAGGAAATATTTTATTCATAAGCACAAAGCCCAGCTGAGTTCTGAGAAAGCTCATTGATACTTTTAAGGTGTCTCATCTCAGGGCATCGAGCTGTGCAGTACATCACATGGAAAGTGTCAGAAGTCCCCAGCAAAATAAACTTGGCAGAAGACACAGCCAGCCACTGCTGTTTGAGAAGAGGCTTTTGTCATCTATTGGCAGGCTGGAATTCTGTCTCAACTCTGTATTTTGTGTGTTCTAGCTGTTAGATCAAATTACAGGAGACTATTGGCTAAGTATTAGATGAGAAGGTGGGCAAGGAAGTGAGCCTTGGGCCAGGTCTCAGCTGAGAGAGGACAAATTCACTTGGTAAATCTGGATTTATTTCTGCAACCATCATCTTCAGCTTAGAGTCCCAGCCTTAGCAGATAAACAACTCAAAAGCATCTTCTCCTGAGGAGCTTTGCCCTCAAAAGACTGTCTACTGTCAAAATACTGTTAAGCTCTCAGAAAACTCAGACCTCATTAGTGTTCTGAGCTACGTAAGCAACAGAAAATGTTGCCTGTCGTATTCTGTCCTCAATTTTCTAAGTAATATCAAAAATTTTGCTTGAATACAGAAAGCCAAAAATCAGGAACTCATTGCCCAATCAATATCTACCTGTGAAAATTTCTCCCACACTAAAAAGCTTGGGGAGCAACAAGATTAACAGGTAGCATCAAGCAGAGGGAAAAATCGATGACAACCATGGGGGAAAAAAGAGGTTGGCTCATACCAGAACCAGAGATCAGTGTACTAGAAATGAGCAGGACCCTGATGGTACCAATAGGTCTTGATGGTCCTGAGCAGGTCATCAGGGGTCTCCACCTGCAGTCCTGCCCACAGTCCAGAAACTCTCTTCCAGCTCTCGCAATGCCTTGGAAAAAGCTACATGGCAAATGGGCCTTTCTCCTGCCTCTAGCCCCATATTTCAGGTGGCCCCTTGCATCCATGGGGCAGCCTTGCCTACTACAGCCCCAACTCCTGCTGCTCCCATCTGCAATCCTGTATGGTCCATAACCCTTTGTCTGGGAGTCTCCACAAACCCAGTTACCCAGGGGTCCTACACACAGACCACAGAGTAACAGCATCATTTCAGTTGGAAAAGACCTTTAAGATTCCAACCCTTAACCCAACACTGCCAAGTCCACTGCTAAATCATATCCCAAAGCACCACACTTGTTCTTTTAAACTCCTCCAGGAATAGTAACTCCACCACTTCCCTTGGCAACCTGTATTTGACAGCCCTTTCAGTGAAGGAATATCTCCCAATATCCAATCTAAACCTCTCCTGACACAACTTCAGGCCATTTCCTCTCATCCTATGATTTATTATTTAGAACAAGAGACCAGCACCCATCTCACTACAACCTCCTTTCAAAGACACGATGTTGTTCCACCAATGCCTCTGTGCCAGTTAAACACCTGGCCCTGCAGCCTGTTGATCCAAATTTCCCCTGGGCCCCCATAAAAGCCCGTAAGAGGGGGCTGCCAACATCTGGAGCTCCTGAAGCCTGCACAGCTCCTTATTTGCTGTAAGAAAACTGGCTGGGTTGGTCTGCAGTGCACATTGTAGTATGTAAGTATCAGGTCAATGCCTTACAGGCAGAATAAAGACAACTTATTTGGTAATAAGAGCAGATTGAATACATATTTCAGTCTCTCTTAACAAGATATATGCCAGCTCTACAAGGTGAATGGAAGAGCAGGCAATGAATATTTCAATAAAAATTCTAAACACAACCCAATGGAACACATTTAAATAAGAAAAATGTATTTTGTATCACTGCTTCCTTATGAATTACTGCAATAAGAGGTCTACAGATTTGCCAGTCGAACTCTTTTGAATAGTGTTATTTAAATGCTTTATAGTTACAGCTCCAAAAGCTTGATTCTCTTACATAAGCTCAGGTCTCCCTATATGCCTACACTTTTTACTATAACAAAAATTCATTATTTCCCTGGATTATTTTACCTTCAAAGATAGTACTGTGTGTCAGGCAGGATCATCGGTTTAGCAGCCCTGAAGCTTAACTCAATTTAAGCCACAAGCCCTAAACCTTTTATTTCTGATGTATTCAACATTTCATCCGGCTGAAGGTGGAGCTGTTTGGGTATGTGTGCTAACTCGCTTGGAGAAAGAAATAGTCCTTCCCCAGCTGAGACAGAGGCATTCCCCTTCCCAGAACAGTAAATGCAAACCTTTTATGCTGCTACCCTCCGGCAAAAATTGCATTTGCAATATTAATGACAGCTATTTTGGTCCTGGGCACACTCAGCCCTGGAAGAGTAGTGCCAATCTTCTCTTCCTACTATTGAAAGTCTTCTCTCCAACAAAATTGTGTAAGCTAGGGAAAAGAGCCAGTCAGTTACAACAAAATAGAAAAAAAGTCTACCCACCACCATCCAAAGTGCATGTTTCTTGTATTACTTTCACAAAAATCAACAAAGTCATCTCTACAGAGGTATTGTATGTCTACAACAGGATAGCCATGGCCAACACTATTACAACACATTTTCAAGATGAGAAATTGCAGGTAAGTGGTGAAAGCAGAAACTTAATACCATAGGCCTTACTAGGAACAGCTGAGAGAGGTGGGGTTGTTTAGCCTGGAGAAGAGGAGGCTGAGGGGAGTCCTCATTGCTCTCTGTAACTACCTGAAAGGAGGTTGTGGAGAGATCGCTGGCCTCTTCCCCCAAGCGACAGGGGACAGGATGAGAGGGAATGGCCTCAAGCTCCACCAGGGGAGGTTCAGGCTGAACATTAGGCAAACAAAAAAATCACAGAAAGGGTCATTGGGCACTGGCAGAGGATTCCCAGGGAGGTGGTTGAGTCACCTTCCCTGGAGGGGTTTAAGGGATGGGTGGACGAAGTGCTGAGGGACATGGTTTAGTGTTTGATAGGAATGGTTAGACTCAGTGATCCTATGGATCTTTTCCAACCTGGTGATTCTATGATTCTATAAAGAGTTTGCTTCAGGGCTGTCTGCCCAGAGGCAGATACAGCATGGCCACTGGACCAAGCTGTCTCGCAGCCTGTCCTGCACAGGAATGAGAAGTAACAGCCAGGATCTGCTTGAATTAGCACTTGCACAGTTACCTAAAATAGCTAAAAAGAAAAACCTATGGGTAGGCAGCATCACTGGCTCAAGTGACCAACTTGATTCCAATCCAGGTTGCCAGCAGCAATGCTAGCAGGAATTACCTATGGAAAACAAGGAAAACCATTTCTCCAGTCACAGACAAAGCAACAGGGTTTTCTCCAAAGCCAGACCACACTGCCACTTTCAACTACTCCGCTTGCTTTTTAAGAAATCAAAACATGAGCTTAAATAAATGAACCAGTAGTGGATCTACAAGCTGACAAGCAAGACACCACAGAGACGTTATGTCAGCAGGACAACAGTCTCTAGGGCAGCAGAGAGTTTTATATCAAACCAGTTACAGGGCATCTCCAACTGAGGGCACCCACGTCCAGTCCCAGGCTGTCATTAGCCCTGCTGCACTACATCAGGTCTCACGGTGGCGTGCCCATATTTCAGAGCCGAACTCTGAGCTCAGAGGCACTCCCGGTTGATGAGAGTAAGCATGGCAGAAGAGAAGGAGACAAGCTAAACACTAAGTAACCTTCTCCACTAAAATGAGAAAGTCCACAGCTTTACACAAACTGCAGGAGACATCAGTTCAAGAAGCTCTCATTTCCATCTTGTTATCACATAGTGTTTCCATGAAGGGAGATAACCCAACTATACCTCCATCAGCAGCCCCAAAAACCCTAGGGCCACTTCCACCTCCTCCCTCCCAAGTCTGTCACCCACCAAAGAAAAAAAAGCTTGCAGCAACTGCTGGAAGTCTCTCCCAACTCAGAAACCATTCCAGAGAGATTTTGGGACATTTGCCTACTGGGTCAGAGAAGGTTTCACAACTTGCTTCACCTCCTCAATACTGGCAGCTCACACACTTAGAGGGCACAGGAGATTCATGTTTCTTAACACTATGTGATCTTCCTGAAGAGTTGCTGAACTAGGAGGAGCGATGACATAGTCATCCTCCAAGTGGGAGGGAATAAAAAGCAACAGAACAGACACACAGCTGCCAAGAAAGCACTGGTTTTTTATCCCTGTAGGAAACTTGGGCTGAAGCAATGTTCGGATTTTCCCAAAGGCAGTTGTGGCTTGAACAATAAATACTATGTCCCTATGGAGCTATAACTCAGTTCCTCTAATTCTCCTAATTTACCCCACAAAAGTGCTTCTTGAAATACTAGGCCTTATGTTGATATATGAGCTTTTCCTTTCTGAGAGAGCTAAATATGCGTTACCAAAACATAGTTTGACAACTGCCTCCTACCAGCACTTCCTTACTAGGAGGGAATTTGAGGTGTTCCAGGCCAGGTTGGACGGGGCTTTGAGCAAGGCTTTGAGCAACCTGATCCGGTGGGAGGTGTCCCTGCCCATGGCGGGGGTGTTGGAACTAGATGATCTTTAAGGTCCCTTCCAACCCAAACCATTCCATGATTCCATGATGAATTTCCATGGACATTGAGCAGTGATAGCAGTAACTAAGCTGGGAAAAACACACGGGAAGAGGCTTAATAGTCACATCTTTCTGCTTCGAGCTCTCCCTTTGAATCTAAAACCAAACACTTTTGAGACTACTTCCACTTCTGAAAGGCAGAAGGGATTTCTGCTGAGCATTCCTGTTTCACCTGGGGAAGGATTTTCTGCCTTTTAAATTTTATTCCCTCTTCCCAGGAGGAGGAAGAAATTTAAGTGTATACACCTATATTATTTTCTTGGGAATATTTTAGAAATCCAATGGTAATGTAATGTTACCAAAGGACAAAATTGAAACCAGACACTGGTCGCACCTACTCGCTTAAAAACCCATGTTACAGCTACTTGCATTAGGAGCCTCCTGGTCTTAAATGAATTATGGTTGGACTCAATGATCCAATGGGTCTCTTCCAACCCGATGATTCTGTGATTCTGTTAAAAATGAAGCTAGACCTCAAAACCAGAAGACTACACCCAGTATTAGGGGCTACTTCAATCACACAGGGTCCATTTATCCTGTTCCATGTCAGAGGCAAAGCCACTTTCACCCAGTCATCTGGAGACACCATGGAATTGGGTCTTGTTGAAGCAGCATTTCCTGCACACGTGCAGTTACCTTCCAAGAGACTTCAGGCAGCTTAGTCTCAAAGATGGACTGTACTCAAGCAATACAGTGTTTCCAGTTCAAAAAAGGAGGCTTCCTTTCCACAGAGGGAATCCTCCCACACACCTGGGCTCAGAGCTCTTCCTTGCCAAAGGAAGCCTCACAATCCAGAGCCCCAATAAACTGAGCTTGTAATTGCATTTGAAATGTGTGCCATTCATGACTGAACCCAGCAAAAACACCTTCCCCTCAATTATAAGAGCTTGCACACAGGTTCCTTGACAGCAGTCCAGGATAAACCTGCAAGTGTCTCCTGGAATTGTAAGGACAAAATGGGTATTAATATCAGATGTCCTTGCCAGTCTGTTTTACTGCATTCTTTCCTTTCTTCATTATTTTTCCATAGGTAACCCAGAAAAACATGCGTGTGCATTCTGACACGAAGATGAACAAGCTACATCTTCCTTGTAACTTGGATTCAAGACAAATCTCATTTTTTCAGCATTTGAAGCAACACATCATGCCAGCTTCCATTTACCTGGATTAGATCCACTGCATCCAAAGCTCAGAGAGGTCTGTAACGAAACACGTACCCCGATATCTACTGAAAAGCTATCTGGGTACTTGGTATTATCCGAGTTAATGACCTCAAGTGAGGCCAAGCTGCTTCATGCTTTCCATTTAAGGAGCCATGGTCCTGGTGCTCAGCTGCAGGCTAGAGACAGGCACCTCGCTTCTAACATACCTTTCCCATCCTCTTGCCATGAGACATTTCAGCAAATCAAGTCGTGTTTCATTCATAATTGGAGTCTTATCACAGACAGATAAAGCAGAAAGTGCACTCCCTGCAGGGCCCTCATGCAAAGAAGTCCTGGCAGGCATTGCTGTAGTGAAAATCAATTTACTCCAGGACTTGATCCAGGCAATTCTCTGTTGTGGACTTCAGTGACAAAATTAAACAGAGCTTACATCAGTGAGTGAGAATTGACCAGTGCTATGGCTGTACAGGGAAAACAGTACAAGTGGCTAACTTCATGCCAGAAGCCAAATAATCCCTGACAGACAACAGCAAGCACACACCAAGACCTCATTCTAGGACTGAAAGCTCCAACACCTGCAAGGCTTTCAGTAACATATACTGACTAACAACCCATGTGCTGCAGGAAGGACAAACATGCACAACTCGGTCACAGAGCACACATCTACATGCTTTTTGAACATTTTCAGGGATGGGGACTCGACCACATCCCTGTGCAGCCTGTGTCAATGCTTCACCACTCTAGCAGTAAAGAAAACTTTTGTGATATCCAATCTGAATCCCCCCTGGTACAACTTGAGACCATTTCCTCTTGTCCTATTGCCTGTCACTGGGAAGAGAGATCAACACCCACCTCAGTACCACCTCCTCTCAGGTGGTTGTAAGGAGCAATAACGTCTCCCCTCAATCTCCTTTTCTCCAGGTTGAACAATCCCAATTCCCTCAGCTACTCCCAAATCACAAAGCAGTCTAACGACAGACAACCCTGCTTTCTAGCTTGTGTATCAACCCACTTGCAAATAGTTTTCTTCCTAGGACTGCACTCACTAGCAGATAAATCTAGGGGACTATTCTGGGAAGCATGGACCCCACGCTTACAGCATCAACTTGCTAATTTAGTTACATTCAAGAGCTGAGACTGTAATTTGGCATTTCAGTCTGCAGAATTTGCTTTGGTAGTTTTCCTATTACTGTTGTGAATAGTGTCTGTGCTCCTGCATAATTAAGAGCATCATAATGCCTACTGAGTGCTTCTAATTTGCTAGGCTGCTTCTTCATGCAAGGGGAAAAAAATGGAACCAGACATTAGGAAGTGAGACACAACACCACATACTGCCAGTGCAAACAACCTTCCATTTCTGCTCTGAGGAAAGCCCTGAAATCATTAGCAAACTCCTCTGTTCAGCCATGAGGCACCTTCAGTAATCTTAACACAAATTACACTTTGTACATTATACATAGCATAGAATCTTCAAATGGTTTGGCTCATAAGAGACCTCAAAGCCCATCCTGCCATGGGCAGCGACACCTCCCACTGTATCAGGTTGCTCGAAGCCCCATACAACCTGGCCTTGAACACCNTGGTGTCAAGGGCTCCAGAACTGAATGCAGGACTCCAGGTGGGGTCTCATAAGAACCAAGCAATAGGAGGACAGAGCCCTCACCCTGCTGTCCCACTGCTTTCTATGCAGCCCAGGATTCAGTTGGCTTTCTAGGTTGTGAGCACTCTGCCAGTTCACATTGAGTTTCTCATCCACCAACACATTCTCTTCAGGGCTGCTCTCAATCCATTCTCTCCTCATCCTGGATTTGTGCTTGGGATTGCCCCAATCCTAGTGCAGTTCCATTTTCAGTGTTGTCAAGAAAAGAACAACCAGCTGGTTAAGTGTATAAAGTTACAACACCACACTCCCCTCCCTCCTGTCCTCAGTTTATGAAGCAAGAACCAATTGATATGAAGTTCAGCAAAACATAAATGAAAGTCTATTTTCTCCCTATATTTTTGACAACTAAATTGAGGCATTTCTTTGCACTGAAAAGACTAGTCCATCTTCCTGTGGTGAGACACTGTGTTCTAGCCTTCAGTTATGTGTCTGGGTAAACAGTTCTTGTGTTTCAATAAGCAAGACAGAGATCCTGTTTATAATCAGTTGGGCTACAGCCAGCTATCCCCTGCCTTTTGCCCCATGAAGGTCTCCCTGGCCTCCTTCCTGCTCTCCAGACGAATGAATCAACTTGCTTGTCCAAAGAAAAGAAACAAGGAACAGGTTTAACATCCCAGTCCTGGGGCTGCTCATCTGTCAGAGATGGCAATGCCACTCCAGTGCTCTGCTCCTCACACCAGTTCTCTCACAGGATCATCTCTCCCCTTACTCTCCTCTCTAAACCTTTTTAGGAATCAAATGTCTTTCATGGGAAGCTTTTCTTCCATTTTCCACTCTTTTGTCCACTTCTTCCCATTCCCACTTTGTTTTTATCATTAGAGAAACTAAAAAAGTAAGATTTCACTTGGGGTTGTAAACAGTCCACTTGCAGAGCTGCATTTAGCTGAGGATTTGGAATTCTGCAAGATGCTCTGGGTTGCCAAGGACAGCACATCAAACCCAGCCTAAAAAAAAAGCAAGAAGCAGGATGTTGATGACACTAAAAATTCAGAACCACACACAGACCCTATATACACGCTGCCTTAAATATTTCACATATACCAGTCAAGACAGAGGTTTTAATGTAGCAGTGAGATGTTTTTAGTCTGGGAATGGGAAGCAACTACTGCTGTGTGTTTATCTTTTGGCAAAGGTTCATTCCCTTCAGTATCAAGCACGTCTTTTTAACTTCCCTGATAACAAGTACATTGTTTACAGTAAACACTTGCGCTGAGGAATTTAGCTTGCATCCGAGGTCAGACTCTGGTTGATGTTTATTAGCACAACTAAAAACAGCTGAAGGGATATACAGCAGGTAATTCTGGCTCTGTTTTTCTCTGGTATGAAGAAAGCAATACAGAGCTACAAAGATTTTTTTGATGCAAGGTTTCATGCTGCTCCTCATTAAATGAAGTTTTATTTCTGAAAAAAGTAAGAGAAAATTGCTCAAATACTTCCAGCTTCATTTGTTTTGCCAAGGAAGCAGATCTAAGAACTGAAGGAAAGCTGGAAACAGACTAATGAGCACAGCTATTTTGGGAAAAATCCTGCTCTTCTGGCCTTGCACAGCAGCCAGCGCAGCAAGATGGAACCCAGAGGTCACCAGAGGAACCCAGGGCAGTTGGACAAGAGAATCTCCAAAGGTCCATTCCAACCTCCACCAGCCTGTGACAGCTCATGGATGGGGCTAAAGACACTTTAGTAGGTGAACTAAACACCACATGCCTAAGGGAAGTAAAATAAGGTATTTATTCTCCACTCCCCATCAGCAGGCAGATATTCAGCTGCTTCTTGCTAACCAGAGCCTCAGCACACATAATTAACTAGGGAAGGCAAATGCCATAACCATGAACATCCCACTTTCCTCCTATCTTGCTTTAGCTTTTATTGCTCAGCATCACCTCATCCACTACAGGGCATCCTTTGGGTTGGTTCAGGTATGCTGTCCTCTGGCTGCCTCCCCTCCAAACTTCTCAGTCACCCTCAGTCTACCCCCTGGCAGGGACACAGTGAGGAGAAAAAACCCAAAAAACTCTTCCACATGGTGCCAGCAAGGCTCAGCAACAGCCGAAATGCTGCAGTCTTATCAACATCACCTTAGTTAAAAACCCAAACCACAGCCAGACAGGCTGCTGCAAAGAACATCAACTCCATCCCATCCAGACCCAGCACAGCAAGACAGGCATCACTACCTTCCTTTTACATCCTTTAAGCTTTGCTTTTTAAAGAAAGTCAGTTTAGAATTACCATTACTCTTACATTTTAATCCCTGAGCTTTCCCAATCAACATTGGTACCACAGGCACTGAAAAAGTTCCAGCCCAGAAAGCAAAATTGAAAATAAACTCACCACTAAGTATCTTTAGTCCTGTTTTTTCACAATCAACACAGTTGCAGTAAGGATCCCCCTATGTGTCACAGCTTGTGGTGCACCTTTGGCAGTCAGCGTGTTCCTGAAGAATTAACACTGCAACACATTCCAAAAATAGCCAGTTTGCACATTTAGTGGAGCTCCTTTCACCTCAAAAGGATGAGTATTTAATTCAGTGTCAGTCCTGGACTACCCTGAGCAGTCCCACCTGGGACCTCCACCCCAGGTCAGGATCTCTGCTCAGTCCAGAGCACATGGTCCTAACTAGAGCTATAGTGAAGGCGCATGTTGGTCTCCAGCACATCTCCAAGATTAACCTCTTGGACTTACACTGTCTCTGTGTCTCCAGCCCCATCTCTGACACAGTCTCCTCCTGCTTGACCCAGTTCACCCTCTTACCTTGTCCGAGGCTGTCACTGGATCCTGTTTTAGCAGGTTGCAACCTGCCATGTTCAGATGCTGTGGGATCACAGCTACAGGGGTGAGGGTACTGCCTTGCTGGGGTCCTCCTAGCAGATTCCCTGCTCTCACTACTCACTGATGCAAATCTTTCAAACTCAGCATGCTTCTGTTAGTTCAGTTTAAGCTGCAATTTAGAGTGGAATTGCCTCAGACCCTCCCAAAAATAAACCCTTCTATTTGCCAATACAAAAGTTGGACTAAAGCATCGCTTCCATCTGAGAAACCCTGGTCCCTGTGGTCACCATCTCCACACACTGTTCAGAGGCTGATAAGACCAAAAGCTCAGGGCTGCTTCTAAAGGCTGTCTTCTCAGGGAGTGCTTTAGCTCCAGAAGGGAGGACAGATGACTAGACAGTAGGAAGAATTTCTTCACCATGAGAGTGCTGAGGCACTGGAACATGTTGCCCAGGGAAACTGTGGCTGCCCCATCCTTGGAGGTGTTCAAGGCCAGGTTGGATAGGACCTTGGGCAGCCTGATCTAGTGGGATGTCCCTGCCCATGGAGGGGGTTGGAACTAGATGATCTTTAAGGTCCCTCCCAACTAACCAATCTATGATTCTATGAGGCCATGCTTTCCTGGGACCATCTCACAGGGTGAACTGTTGAATTCCCTAGCTGACCATGATCAATCTTGCCTGTCAGCCAGACCGATACAACAGGCCCCAGGGCAGCGCTCCTGCTGGCTAGGGTCAGCTGTCAGGCTGCCTGCCAGCCTCACAGGGATTTGCCTTACTATTTTCCTACCCTGATAATGGAATGGATGTGAAGCAAGAAGAGATGTGCCAGGGATCGCTCCAAGAGATGCAGTGCAAAGCTCAGAGTACATCTGACAGGCAACAAAAGGATTTCAATCACTAGAGGGAAATAGAGCCCACTTCAATGTGATGCCTTCAGCCCCCCCCCCCCCAATCATTTATAACAGCTTTAACTATAAACCAAACTATGCATCCTTCCTGTTCCAGCCAGCTGAATTCTTCTCTGCATTAAACTAAATATAAGCAAAATTAAATCATTAGAGTAAAGTAGCCTCAAAGCTCTCCTCCAAACATCACCATTGAGAATTGCGATAGACATATTTAGCACAGCTTCGTCTACGCATGAATAGACATTTCTGTAACTCATCTTTAACATATAAAGGCAAGTGCACTTGAAGTGAGCCCACTGCACAGCACTTGTCCCTGGGAACAGGATGAAAGAACAAACGGTATGTGACAGATGTTACTCGGTCACCTAACCCGTTGCTGGGATGACACCGGGATACTGCAGCAGCAAACGCAGCCCAGGAATGCGCAGAACAAGCGGGTTTGCTTCTCATTTCCTTCCCCGCTGCAGAAAAGACATCAAGATCTCCAGGACTTGAATGTTTCCCTGCAGCAAAACGTGACAAGATCAGGTACATCGCTGGCCAAGCAATTACAAAACAATGATCCCCCAAAGCCAAATTATATCTTCAGCGGCTGCATTCACTCACTCAGCATGCATGACACCAAATGTTCAACTAGGTAATTAGGACTCAATCTTTCACATTACAGGGAAAACAATCCCCCTCCCCTGCCAAGCCAGCTTCCTCAGCCAAACATGCCTGAACTCTTAATTACAGATTCAAAGTGCTGAGGGCACAGATTCAGATGCTCCTCGGGCTGTAAAGTGATGGCACACCTTTTCTTCACCGTTAAGTGTCTACATTTACAAACAAATCCAGTGCAGAGCTCTGGAGCCTGCTGGTTTAAGTCTTTCATTGTGGCCAAGCAGATGAATCAAAGCATATTAGCACCTCCATTTGACAAAGCCCAACTACAAGCCAGCTGACAATACTGCTGTCAGCAGACTCATCATACTTAAAGAGTGGGGGAAGCAAGTCTATTTTTGTAGAGTACAGCAACAAACCACAGATGGGCTCGAGCAAGGACAGAGGAATGAGAGAGAACTGCAGCTTTAAGGGGAACTGCTGCCCCAGTGAGAGAGCAGCCTGGCATTTCCTGCTATGCTCCATCACAGAAATGTAGCTCAGCATCTCAAAGATGTTATATTTGCATCATTGTTATTGTGTCTACATTGGAAACAAAGCATTGAGAAGTCCCATTTTAACACTCTGAGAACAGGGCTTGTGAAAAAGACTGATTAAGCTCAGAGTTGGTGCTAGCTGTACATCTGTGGCAATGGGAAGTTTGAATCTCTAAGATGCTGCCATCCTTCCAGAGAACTTTCCACCGGGCAAGATTCAGCACACCACAGTGGCATCTCAGAAGTCCAGGCCCCTCAGTTCTGCTCTTTGATTTCCACCCCCATTTTCTACTCCCTAGCAAGTCATTGGCATCTTCTTATGAACTTGCTCTGTTGCTTAGACTCAGCCTAGAAGAGCTGACATCTACAGAGTACTTACACTCATCTGGGATCATCCTACCCCACTGACCCTGACAAAGTGAAGAGGCAGAGGATATTATCAGCAGAAGATGCTCTTTACATCTGGAAAGGAAGGCTTTTAGGCTGAGATATTCAACATTGTTGTCTCTGTCAGTGGGTCACATCATCCAAGCCTGTCCCTGCTCTGAAGCAATAAGAGCCCAACACACTCTAGGTAGCTGTTTGCTCACATACCGTCACACCCCAGTGACCAGGAGCCACCAAGGAGGCCTGAATTCCTCACATGGATCAGTCCGTTCTTGTTCTTGTCTTGTTTGCTTCACACAGTTGCCATTATCTTTGTTTTCCTTCACTGAGTCTCTGGTATTTTAGCCATTCTTAATGCTTTTGATACATGAACTTGTCTGCTTTGAGGAGGAGCAAGTCACCATCAGCTCTGCCAGGACACCTGCTGCTTGGATGATGAACCTACGGAGGAAGCATTGCCAGAAGCCACTTCAGAACATTCTTACCATGTTCTTCTGCACAGAGATAAGCCCAAGCTATCTGGCCCAAGCAGTAATTCCCTCCTAGAAGGATGCTTAACTTCTAGGTTCCAAGTCATGAGTCAAGGTTCTCTAACTAGTCCTGAAAGAGAACTAACACCTCTGTGTCTTCACATTAACTGCCTCCTATAACCCCTTGGAATATAACACTGGGGTTTAGTCTCCCAGATAAGTTTCACTTGTCCTCTGCCTTCCTTGGAAATCCAATTATATTGCTCTTTGTAAATGCCAGGAACACCAAAAGAAAGTCAACAAATCTGTATGAGAAACCACTTGGATTTCTTTCTAATCCTCTATTTTATTCTTAGCCTTTTGGAGGTCATGCTCAACAGACTGCTAGATGTGTCACCAGATGCACACCACTCCAGCCAAACAGCTCAGCTTATCTAGTTGGCAGCAGGGTCTCCCTTCTCACAGTTCCAAGGCTGAAATATCCCTGCTTCATAACTGCATGATTTATTGATGGTTGCAGCCTCCCAGCTGCTTAAGATACACCCTCCAAGAAAAACACTCTCAGAGGCACTAAGAGTGTAAGAGCTCTGTAAGAGCTCTCTTACAGACAGTCCAGAGTTTTTTGGATAGCAATAAGCCACAAGAATCGTACTCCCTATAACTGCAAGTGTACTGCTCCAAGTGAAGTACGTTCCTAGATTCTGGTTCTGTTTAAACTGTCAGAAAGAATAGAAACATGAACCCCCTCCCACTTCAACACGTTTAAGATTTCTGCTTTAACTACTAGACAGTTACACTTGAGAGACTGCGAGAATCTTGCACAAATGTAGAGCAGCAAGTCCCCAGCACCTCAGCTGTAAGTTCAAGAAGCAGCTCGCATGGAAGAACAAGACCAAAAGGCAGAGGCCCAGAAAGCTGGACATGGGTTGTCACATGTCATCACTCAGTCACTAAAATAACTCCAGTGGAAGAGCTCACAGCAGAGCAGTGCCCCAGCTCCCCCCAGGTGCCACAGATTCATACACATCTGCACAGCACAAATAAAAATCCCTGACCTACTCACCTGTTCACCTAAAACAACGATGGGAATCCAATGAGGAAAGGAGTTTTCTACATATTACAAACCAGAGCCACCGCAGGAGAGAGCAATACCAGGCAGTGGGATGAATACTGCACCACACTGAGTTTCCTTGAAACAAAGATGTTGGTTGCCTTTGCCCAGGAGACATCAAGCTTATCAGCTGCACATCCAACTTGCACACTGATTACTCAAGGTTACTACATCAAAAGCAGTTGTAATTACACCAGACTAAAAAGTATGGTATTTTCATGTGTTCCTGCTGAAGTGAGGAGTTAAACTCAGTGACATCCTATAGAAAAGAGGGACAGTTGATTCACATGTACAGGAAAAACATGTATCGTAAATCCCAGGAACTCAGTTAATTGGCAGAGGCTGCCATAGATCCAGCTAAGCTATTGCCTGTACCAAGTACAACAAACTCATAGAATCAGAGTGGTTTAGGTTGGAAGGGACCTTTAAAGCCAGCCTGGGCCAGTGTTGTACCACTCTCACTATAAAAAAA
>WAAB01007525.1:0-13899 GCA_013389865.1 Piaya cayana | reverse complement strand
ATGACCTCAAGCTCCACGTGGGGAGGTTTAGGCTGAACATTAGGAAAAAAATTTTCACAGAAAGGGTCATTGGGCATTGGAACAGGCTGCCCAGGGAGGTGGTTGATTCACCTTCTCTGGAGGTGTTTAAGGCATGGGTGGATGAGGTCCTGAGGGACATGGTTTAGTGTTTGATAGGAATGGTTGTACTCAATGATCCGGTGGGTCTCTTCCAACCTGGTGATTCTATGATTCTATGGATTGCAAACAACTGGAGGAAGAGAAGAGCAGAAGCAATATAAAGCCTCATCATCTCAATGCTGTGCAGCTTCAAACCACTTGTAAAGCATATTAAAAAAATTATTTATTTCCACTGCATAACCTATTTGACATATTTAATATTTGGAACGCAAAAGGAGATGGCATCAGAGCAAATAGGCACCTCTACCCCAAATACGAAGGGGGCTCTTCAGACTATCAAAACTAAATTTTTTTTTCTGTGGCATTTTATATTAAGCAACAGCAGAAGCAAGGCCAGGTTGTTCTCTTGCCCCATTTCCCATAGAATGTGCTGATGCAAGGATACTCCTTCACTGCCAAAGGAGCTCTGAGCCAACTCAGTACCCTGAGGAATTCCTGGAGAGATGGTCACACAGTAAAAAACTTCATTGCACATACTAGGAAAGCAAAAGGCTGTGAAGAGCAGCCTCCTTGCTGCAGAGATGCAGCTAGACAAATCTATTGTGAGCATCACAGACCACATAGCAGGAAATAAAGATACAGAGACAGGACTCCAAAAGGTGCTCATCACCCTGGAGACAGATAACTGTGCAAACATGGACATGGAAGAGTCACTCCAGACCACATCAGATCAGGCAGCAGCAAGAGGCCGCTTGTAGGAGCATCACCTCCTCTGCATCTGTGCCTAGGGCACCTGAGAGCATCAGGACACCCCTATCTGTCTGCTACTAAACCGCACATCAAGCCTTATCCTCCCAGATTTTGCTATGAACCAGCCATGCTCAGTTTCCAAGGGTTAGATACAGCAACACAGATCATACTAGACCACAATCATCTTCCTAGTACACTATAAGAACTTTCAGATGCTGAAAATGCAATCAAGCCGAGCAGACAACTGTGGCTTTCAAAATACAACTGCTTCACTTACCATATGGAAGAAAACATCTGAGAACAACTCCATAACAGTTTAATTCTATAGCTGCACGCTGTTACACTGACAAACTACAAGGACCAGAAGCCAGAACTTGTAATTTTAGAGGAGTGCAGGAAAAAAAAAAAGCCAAGAACACAGCTTAACAGGTTCCCTACTGCAACAAATATTTGCAAATTACATAGGAAGTTCATTGAAATAACTTGTAAAAGTGACTATGAGAAAGCATGACACACGTATTGGAGGCAGAGAGTTGAATTAGAACAACAGCAGGATGCAAGGATCAAAATGAGCACTAGTGAAAAGCCACCAGCTGTTTCTTCCTTGCTCCTCTCGTCTTTATTTTTATTTCCATGACACAAGATTAAGATCACACTGCAAACAGAAGATTAGGACTACTAGCAAGAAGCACCACATGCTAGAGTCTTGTTTAAAGACAGCCAACCAGAACAGTCAGGTCTCTGCAATCACACTCCTCTCTGAAAGCATGACTTTTCCTAGCATAGCATTTACTACAGCAAGTATGTTGTGGGATGGATGCTATTTAAATGATGTCTTCAGTTTCTAGAGGGAACAGACAAATGATTATTTGGAAAACGCTGTCTACTCCCTCTTCCCACTAGTTTCATCTCTGTGAAAACACCCTTTTTCATTAACTTGAGGCCCACCACCAAGACTTCTTGACACTGTGGCTGAATGGAGTGCCTCATGTTAAACAACTGCTATTTTCTGACACTCCTACACAAAGTGACATCATCACGGCACAGAAAAGTCATTAGAGAATCTATGGCTGCCCCACCACTCCGGAACATTCAATCCACAATGACAGACTACTATAAAAAAGGCCATCACATCTCAGATACAAGTATGTGGAACTACAGGTGCAAGATGCTCGTGCAAGCTCAAAGTGCTTTTCATAGAAACTTAGAATCACCAGGTTGGAAAAGACCCACCGAATCATTGAGTCCAACCATTCCCATCAATCACTAAACCATGTCCCTCAGCACCTCATCCACCTGTCCCTTAAACACCTCCNCTCCAGCCCCTTCACCAGCTTCGTTGCTCTTCTCTGGACTCGCTCCAGAGGCTCAACATCCTTCTTGTGGTGAGGGGCCCAGAACTGCACACAGGATTCAGGAAGCGGTCTTGCCAGTGGTCTCACCAGTACAGAGGGAGAATAACACGTTAGTGAAGAGTTTAGTCCTCTTCACAGGCTGTTTCACTCTTAGTGCCTTTCAGAGAACCAAAGCCCACATATAAAGTCAATTCAGGATAAAAACCATGTTTGCCCGTGCTGTTTAGTCATGTTTAATTTCATCATGTTTGGTTCCACTGGAAACAGAGCAAGTTAAGTTTTGTGCAGTCACTTCAGTTTTGCTAAATCTGCGACTATATGGCAAGAACAGCGTTTGTGCATTGGCACAAACACACGACTGGAAATTGATTATTCCTGGTACAATTTTCATTTGTGCAACATGTCCCACAAAAAAAACCAGAAGGAAGAAAAATATCAATTCCAGGAACTATGCTGCTCTGAAAGCCAGGCAACTTAGTCATCACAGAGTACTTGCTGCAAAAGCTCTTGCCAAGCAGGTGCCTCTTTGCAACTTATTTCATCAGGCATGGATCTCTGGGACTGTAACTCCCTCTGCAATCACCAGGGCAGCAAGGGCAAGCACTGCTGTGTTTTTCTTTTAAACACAGCTCATGGTTTATAAACTGTCTCTACAATGCAACTTCTAAAAGAACCGTTAAATGAAATGCAAATCCTGTGGTGAACTACAGCCTTGGTCTTTCCCATTTCCTAAAATACCTTTCCTTTAGTGCTGTACTGAATAAAACCATCTCATGCCTTGTCCTTTGAAGAGCCTTGCTGGTCTCATTGCCACTGCTGGACTGCTCATGCTCTTTCTCTCAGTTACAAGGAGGCACAGGACTACGGTGTGAGACCATATTGATGTATAAGAAAACAGGAGAGGACAGTATGTGACCACATATGCTGAAGTAAGGATCACACCTGGCTCCACATCTGCACCAAGTGACAGCCAAAGATGCTGAAAAACAAAGTACACAAGAACACCGGCCATCCCATCACTAGGAAAACAGCAAAGTCCGGCAGATGTGCAAAGCACATTGACAGCAGGTGAATCACATCCAGAGTTATGGGTTAACCTCCTGGAGCAAAAACCCCACAACAACTTCAAATCTTGAACCAAGGCTACAGGTAGCAATTCAGAAATTATACTTGCAAATTTCCACTTGTAAGCAATAGGATGGTCCCCTGCTCAACATGCTTAACCATGGCCAGCTTCAAATCCATATCGTATCTGTGCTCAACAGTTTCTGGTGCCACAAGGCCACACGCATTTATTACAGTCAAGGATTCAAGACCTTTTTCTGTTGCCCTTTTGGGGTCACCGCCTCTTACAAGAGTGATTCATGCAAAGGTGGTCTCCAGGGGCACTTTTTCCTTTTAGGGTAAATTTAATTTACAGAAGCACCCCAGCAAAGCTGTCGGGTAAGCTAACAGCAGGAAGGATTAAACACAGGTGAGGCACTAACATTTAATTGAACCTATATCCTTTCAGCAATGGGATTATTAACCAGTCCTCTTTTTTAACCAACACTCAGCACCTTGAAGCACTTACCAGTACCAAAACACTCCTACCAGAAGTCCTCCAACTCATTTCTTAGTTTGCTTGATTTATTACTGCACTAGCTTTGTTTTTGTTTTGCAAACACAATGAGGATCGTTAGATATCTCACCACAACCCACCAGCGTCATTTCTAAACTATTCACTGGATGATGGAGTATTATTACAGGTCACCTTAAGCACAGGAAAATTAAACCACCAGATAGCAGTGAAAGGCCACTGACAAAGGGCTTTGCAACCCTGAGCGAATAACATCTATAGCACTTTTAATATATGCTTACGTGCCATCAATCACTGTCCCACAATAATACACAAACATTATATTCGTAACAGGCTAATTACATGGCAATTACCATACAGCAGTAATTAAGGAGAAACCCAGTGTGCCATCCAAAACAGTTCCTTTTAAATGGGCTAAGTATACATGAAAAGTATAATTAGGCAACAGAAGGTGAGTTGTTTCCTGATAATTACATTACTGGCTGCATTTTCAAGTAGGTCACTCCCAAAACACTGAACTCTTTCAGACTCCCAGTGCCCACATGGATCTGCTGTGTCTGTAGCAACGGGACCCAGGTGGCCATGGACTATGGATTTACCTACCAATCCCATTTGTTAAATACTTTAATAGCAAGAAGTAGGTTTTGCCCCTTGGTAGACTTTTGGGCAGCTGCCTAATTTCTTTAATAGACTAACAGAGACTTCAGCCAGCAGCAGGACTCGATCCTCATCTCTGAACAAAACACTCAACTTGATGGAGCTGAAGAGCAAGCGTTTTCTTCAACTGAGGCAAAATCTTGCCAAGGTGAAGCTGTAGATAAATTACTGTACATCTTAGTAGAGCCTTGCCAAATAAAACATCCTGGAAACGAAAACACAGATAAGATGAAGAGCTACCAATAACATATCCAACCCACCAGCAGTTAGAGAAGAGGGAAAGGCATAGGAACCCACGTGCAAAGCTCAGGGGCACTCCATAGCCCCATGGCCATGGACTGGATTTACGGGCTGCAAAGACCTGTCGGTTCGGGGAGAGGGGACAAAACCAGGGATCCATCAGCAGGGTTGGGGGGATGACACAAAACCAAGGACTCATCAGCTTGAAGGGGATGACAATACCAGCCTGGGATCCACAGCTGAGCTCTTCCACACTGGTGTCAAAGGCACTGAGGAATTCAACCACTCCATTTAGAACAAGTCATTTAAATGCCCTAGACTCCAAGCACCAGCCTGGAGGTTGGGAATAAAGTAGTGAACCCAGTTTCTCATGCGATTTCTCTTACAGAAGCATTTTAATCTATTTGGAAATGCTACAGTAATAGTTGAACTTCAAAGCTGAGCTTACAGCCATATGCTGCCTATGGCTAGAGAGGTTTACTGCTATTCTAGTGTGTTCCTGGAAAGAGTCCTATTTTCACAAACAAGTTCAGCTAGAGGAACCACTGTATATTCACTCTCAAAGAATCCTCCCTAAGAAAAGCTACAGCAAAGTAAAGATGTACAAACCTGGACTGACCTTTCCCCAGGCTGTGTAAGGCGGTAGGCTCTCAAACAGTAGTTTTTCTCATCACTGCCATCACCCAATAGGTCACAGATGTAACAAAACATGATTGCAGCCTAAATTTTGTGCCCATCCACACTGCTCATTTAAGAAAAACCTCAAAGGCTGAAAAACCCTGCCTGTCTCTAAGTCACCTTTTCACCATCTGCTTTGAGACCCTCGTGAGCAAGTAAATACCAGGCCTGGTCTCAGCTGCAACTCACTGGATTGCATAAAACTAGAAATCCTCCAGCACAAAATGCACCACCTTGCTCCCAAGACCTCTAGTACAGGCAGCACTTGATCCTATTCAGGATTATCAGGACCACTGTGAAAAGAACATGTTTTCAAGGTCCATATCCTTGGCCTTGGTCCACCTACCATAAAGCCTCTCCCATCACTATCTTTCCTTTTTAAAATCAGCAGAGCCCACTAATGGCTATTTTCCACAGCATGCTCCACCCAGCCTACTCTTACCTGCTTTTATGGCATTATAGAAATAAAAAGGCACAAGAGAAACACCCAGTACAGGCTTATCTAATCCCATGGCTCATTTGGTACCACTTTACTAGCAAGGATTCTCTCAGCCTTCAAAAAAACCCCAACACAACTAATCCTACTTATTTCAGGCCTTTCCTACTTCAAGGGTCACTTTGAATTCTCATCTGGCCTCAAACAGTGTCTGCGTGCCAGTGAGGCCAAAGAGAGACAATCTTTGCATGCTAAATAGACAGCAAGAGGGGTGAAAGAGGAGGCCAAGGTCCAGATTTCAGCAAAGAACATCTCTCACAGCCTTTTCTGTGCAAAAAGCCCAGATAAAACCAAAAATCTGATTATGTAGATTATTCTCTCACGTCACACTTTGATACTCTTATGCATTTTAAGGCTTCTAACATGCCTTTCAGAGAGCAGGGCTTTCATGAGTCCCACAAGGGAGAACTAGGAAGGGGAAAAAAGTGGATTTATTCTATCATTCAGAAAGCCACCACAACCACAGCAGGAAGCTGGGGAGCCTGGCATTCTGCCACAAGACAAAGCATAACGAAAGCTGTTCTACTTTTAAGCCAGCCACATTGAAACTAAGCCTACAATGTCAGTATGTTGAAAGCTCCTCTCATAGCAGAGCTGCTGTACTCCGAGACCTCCTCTACATGGACTCCAAGAGGCAAGAAGAGAGCAGTATGTGCAGGTTCATCGTGTCTGCCACCCATGCAAGCAGGGAAATCATGGTAAACAGCAAGTTTTCAGAAGGCAGAGCTGATGATCAGAAGGGAAAATTATAAACTGCAGCCAGACTACGGAACAGCATCATCTTACTTTGGTCACACAGAGCCCCATATACACACTCCTCACTGTCCTCCAGCCAGCAGCTTTACAGGTCAGCTGCTCCCAGGACCAGCTTGCACCCTTTCTCTGCTCTTTCCAACTGGTTTCTACTAGACTGGGGGACAGCTGAGGAGCCAGAACCATCCTCCCAACATGATGGGGCACTCTTCACCAACATGGCATAGTTGAAGAGCCCAGCACCTTTGACTTGTAAGCACCAGCCTTGTCTTTCTCCACGCCTCAGTCTGAGAAAAAGCAGGGACAGCAAAGTCTGGTCCTTTGAACGGCACGGTTTCACAGTACTTGGCTGGCAGAACAACATAACAGAGGCACACAATTCTGAAAATCCCTAGAAGAGTTTCGTGGGTTTTTTTCTGGTGAGTCATCACTCTGCCACCATTGCCAAAGGCAAAAAAGGGTGAGCAAAGCACTGTGGTTACCCAGGACTACCAAAACAGTTGTGGGTTTGGTAACCAAGGGGAGACACAGCTGGACCAGAGGGGCTGCACTCTCGGCCGCACTGCAGCACAGCAAAGAAACAGCCCTGTCCCTCTGCCCACCCTCTTCCAACAACCACTCAACCACAGCCCTCTCACCAGCCTTGCAGTATCAGACAAGTTAGGTCTCTGTGGGAAGATACTGGCTGGGGCACAGGACCCCACATTAAGCGCCTACTTCAACCACTGAGGAAAAGCTGAGTAAGCCACTGCCATGCTCCACTCTCTTCTCATCCAAAAGGGGGGCAATATTCCCTTACTAAAAGGTAAGAGCCATTAGCAGCTGCAGGCCACTGATTACACAGAGCAGTAGCACTTCTGACAAGATGAGACTGCAGACTTGCCATTGTGTGGCCCTAAAAGCTATAAACGAGTTTTTCTCCCATTTTATTTACTTTTGTATATACTTTCAACTCTCTCCAAGCCTTCAGTGGTGCAGTCGAGTCCCTTGCAGCAATTCAAAACGACCTTTGAGACGTACAACTTCTACTCAGTGCACTTAAGCTCCCGATTTACTTACCTCAAGCTGCCTGAAATCTGTGGAATTCAACTTGAATGTGTTAGACTTGGCTGAAAGCCACACTATTCCCTATTGAAGCCAGGAGTGCTATAGCAAGTGAATGTCCTCCTATTGTCTCCAGGCTTCTGTTCCTCTCCTCTTATAAAAAGAGGGGTAAAGTGAAAAGAAAAAAGACATTGTGTTGGCAGTTACTTTATTACTCTGAAAGAATCTAGAACTCGGTGCACTAAGGCTTAAAACAAGTATTGCCAGTGACAGCTTAGAGCACAACTAACATCGGAACACAGAGAAACAGAAATATCGTGCCTACAGTATCCTCATCTACCTGATTTTTGTCCTTTGCTTCCTGCATTACAGCACAAAGATTTTAGGGTGTCTTCCCATTTCACAGTCTCTTGTTTTTTAAGGGTTTATATTTTAACTGGAAGTTGGCACTGATTTTACACACTTCCTCCTTGTCCCCCTTACCTCTGTCCTTTGATTGTTATTCCAGAAAAAGGGAATGTAATCCCCGCCTTTTCACTGAGTGCATTCAGTCTTTAAACTCCTTGGCCCTCCCCTCTATTCAGACCTTGCTCCGCAGAGCTCACCCACACAGAGATTCAAGCATCAGTCTCTTTGCTTCTGCTTTCTCATCTTCCCACGCTGCGGGCTGCTATCGCATTTAGCCGGCTAACTCCACCTCTCCTCTTCTCAGTCTCTTTCCTCTTTAGATTCACTTCAAGGCCAACTTCCCTTCCTTGCTGCCAGGCTGACACAGCTGGTAGTGTCAAAAAGCAGGGGGAGGGGAGCAGAGCAGGGAGATTTTATTCAGCGACACTTCCTTAACCAAGCAGCTGCTTTGAAGCCCCAAGGTCCAATTTCAACTGCTGAAGTTGCTAGTAATAAAAAAACAGCTAAATATAACGCTGCTTTCAAGTGGCAGTTTTGAGATAGTGGACTCTACCATTTAAGCTCTTCATCTGAAACACAATCAGAAGCTGTAAATACACAAACCATGACAACTTCTATGTAACAGCTAAAAAAAACTTGCTTTGACACAGAATCATAGAATAATTTGGGTTGGAAGGGGCCTTAAAGGCCATCAGGGACACCACCAACTGCATCAGCCCCATCCAACCAGGCCTGGAACACCTCCAGGAATGGGGCAGCCACGACTTCTCTGGGAAGATGAAGATAAACCAAGGAAGGCTGGCTATTTTGCTATGTTAGATACAACACTAAGGCAGCATACCAAGGGTCATTTGGCTTTTCTCCACAGAAGCAGCACAACTACTCTTTAGTGACCACAGAAAGCTAAATTATCAGTAAAAAGAAAACCTTAGCTGCTCACCCTTGCTGCTGCATCTTCCAGAAGCTTGACCAGATGCACTACCTAATGAATGCTTGACACGAGTAGGAGCTGGTAGTACTCAGGCTCTTCAGAGAAAGCTCAAGTGTAACCCTAGGAACACGAGATTATCTAAAGAGTAGAGTGAGTAAAGATATAACTCTTATAGCATTCACAAAACTATTTACAATCACCGATGAAGTTCTGACAGGAGGAAAACAGAAGCTGCCACTTCCCTTAAGGGTTTTTCCCATGTCTGTGAGCTCTCAGGTGCTCTGTTACTGGAGTTTGGTCACAGGTTCAAGTTGTAGCAGACTGCCAGGTAAAGCCCTGCTTTCCCTGAAGACCTGGCTGCTCATCTCAAGAATCTCACCCTCTGCCAAGCACTGAGGAGTTGTCTGCCGGGTCTTATGCTTTGACTCAACATCTCCCAAATTACCAGAGTCAAAATATCTGAGTAAAAATAGGAACTGCAAGTGTAAAAATAGTTAACTATGAGTTGCAGTCTTAGACAAACCGGTTTCCACCCATTTATTTAACCAAAACAAGTTCTCACCTTTTCCAGCATCTAAATTTCCTTGTGGCTATTTATTCAAACAGCACTTGTCCTCCCTACTGTCTTTATCTAGTTATTTCTTTGTAAAATAAATGCATTTTGGCCCAGTAAAGGCAAATCACTCAAGCCCTGTATTATCCAGTCTTCTCTCTCTCCCTTACATTTATTTCTTTACTAATGCATTAAGTCTAGCTTTATGCATGCAAGAAACATGCTTGCATGATGAGAGAGAGCTGGGACTGCTGAGCCTGTAGCAGAGAGGACTTTGGGAGGATCTTATCACTGTATCCATGTACTGGATGGGAGGGAGCTAAGAGGTGGCAGCTCACCACTGCCCACTGATGGGACAAGAGGCAATGGGCACAAACTGAAACATGAAATTCCATTTCAACACAAGAAAATGCTTTTGGACAGCAAGTGTGGTCAACTTACTGGAACAGGCTGCCCAGTGAGGTTGGAATCTCCTCCACCTGTAGGAATGTTCCAGCCTTAAGCACACACAGTCCTGGACAACCTGCTCTCAGTTGCTTGAGCAGGTTTGGTCTAGATGAAGTGGCTATGGCTCAGAAAAGATGCTGGCCACTAATACATCCTTGTTTGAAAGACAAAGATCTGATGCATCTGAATGACAGATCCTTTTCACTCCTATTCTTCTTACTGAGTGCTATCCATGGCTAGTTCACAGTGCTTCAGCAATAATGGATGTATGCTAGGTGTGACAGTAAGCAGCTTCCTTAATTGCCTAATTCAGAAGGCACCATCTGGTATATAACAGAGGTTTTGGTTTTATTTCGTAAGTCTCAGCTTACAAGTCCTGACCAGCAGCCTTGACCACAGCCAGGAAAGTAAAGAGCTCCATTCCCACGCAAGTCATTGTGCGCTTCGAATCACTAGAGCTCACCAAGCTCTTTTAAAGCTGAAGAGAGACAGCACAAGAAACATTCCTTTTTACTGGGAGTTGAAATTAAAGTCATTCATCATGTAGGCAGCACAATACCATCACCTGATTGACAGCTGAGTGCAAAACAATAAAAACAGATTTGTGTTTTAAACCGCACTTCAGAGTTCTCCAGGAAAAGTTTAAGATGATAAAAAATTAGACTCATTAGATCAGAAAACCCCAAGCTAAACAAGCTTAATTAAGAATAATATTCATCTACAGAAAAAGCTCATCATTTTTCAAACTGCCAGATGCTTTTCCCCTCCTTTCTAGTGCATAAGCAAGCCAAAGGCCTGACAATACCAATCTGCCAGCACATATGATTCTCTCCCTCTTCACAACTCCTGCATAAGCATCATAAATCCAGGTTATTAATTGCATGAACACTAGCACAATCAGGGCCATCACATGGAGCAGCAGAAGAGAGGAGCCTGCAGAGATGTTCACCTTTCCTTATACACTTTTATCCAATACGTAAGCATCTCCACTGCTACAAGGAATTTGGATAAGCAAGACGTGTGAAAGAGAAATGCCTTCAGCCACAAACTCTTTCAGCTATCCACAAGGCACAGGAAGAGACACCGTTAGGCTTAAAGCTCTCAAAGATGCCATGGGATAAAGACACATCCCTCTCCAAGCATATGGAGAATCAGTAGCCTCAGAGCAACACCAGACAGAGATTACCTTCAAATAAAGGTGCTGTTAGAGGTGCTGGCAAGAGGAGCAGGGGAGATTTACATTAAAAAAGATGAAGTGTCAAGCAAATGCCCCCCAACAAGGATGCAGCAAGGACTAAGTTACACCTCTACACCAAGACTCTCACTCAAATTCACACCAGCTGATCTCAAATATATCAGAGCCCCTTTAGGGGTATGACAGTCACTTTGCTGGTCAAGGGTGGAAAAAACACCTCCTCTCACTGCAAGAAGCGGTCAGTCTTGAAGCCTGGATATGTTGTTGAGCGTGGAAATAGAAAAGCCAGCTTGCGTTCTGTTTTGTCCCTGTTCCTGCACAGGGCTCCAGATTTATTCAATGCAATAATGAACACAACCACAGCCCTTATTTCTTGGCAGTTTTATTATAACATTGCATGGCTTGATTAGGTTCAACTATTTCATTTCGAGATTTACACTAACCCTAAAATAAGTCATTTTGCTATGTCCAACATTTTTCTCCTAAGCCTGAAGGAAATATTCTCCAGTCTCTAAATTGAACCGCAGTTAAGGGCTCATTGCTCACAGTCTCTGAAAAACAAAGGCTTGGCACCTCCAAGAGATGGCTGTATTTAGGAGTCTGGAAAAGCTATGTCATAGCACATTTATTTCTAAAAAGACTGTCTGACAAATGCAGTGACAGCTTCCCAACTTGGCTCTTGCCAAGTGAGCTCTGTCCCCGACACGTTCCTGCCCAGCTCCACGGCCAGCAGCAATAACAGCTTAGCAATATCACAGCCTCCAGACAGGCACTGCAAGTGTCTCAGAGCATCCAGCTCAGAGAAAACTAACTACCAGTGCTTAATGCCTCACACTCATACTGGCACTTGAGCCCAGTGCAAACTGAGGATGATAGAAGATTACAGCATATTTTCCCTTCCCACGTACAACCCAGAGTCTCAAGCCAGGTTCCTCTCTCATAGAAAGTTGACTCTTCAGTCTTCCCTTGCTTCTTCTTAAGTAAAGCAGAGCATTTCACCTCTAATCAAAGCTCTCTCCACACTCGAGTCTGTGTCAAGGATTTCCACCTCACCCATTTGTTCACCAGAGAGATTACCCATTGCCCACTGTCCACATTCGTGCACCCAAGATGTGCATTTGGCTGACTCCACCCAAGTTTTTGACCTAAAGATGATGCTGGAATTCTTTGTTTGACTACCTTAAGCTTACTTCCTAAGGCAAGGAAAAGGAAAGCTCTCCTGGGGCATTCCAGGTACTCAAAAGCCAAGCATTGCCAGCTGGTATTTTGCTCTTCTCTGCATCAAAGACACTAGCAAAGTAAAGCTGTTGACCAGCTCAAAGACAATGGACAAAGGGTTACCACAGCTTGTCAGTGCCACATTGCCAGTCCCTGGAGTTTTCACATGATTATTTTGCAAGCTGAAACACTGAGGTAGTGACACACAGAGCAATAATTCTGAAATAATAAAGGAAAAAAACCCCATAAACAGAGGGGCCTGGACTCAGCAAGGAAGTTACTTGTTTGCTTAAGCAGTTTTTAAAGGTACATTTCATCTCTCTCAAGGATCTTTCTCTTCACTATGCAAAGCTCCCTGCAATTCAGAAGCTGAAGCTGCACTTGCATATGACTACAGAAAGAAGGGAAAAACATAGGTTAAAGACACACATGAAATTTGACTGAACTACAAAATTCAGGAGGAGAAAGGCAATGACCACGAAATTAAGTCAGTGATTAACTTATCCTAAAGACAAATGAGTTTTGCTGGCTTGTGAAGCATCTTCCAGAGCAACATACTGGTCCATTGTTGTTGCATCATGCCAGCAGAACCTGCACAAATGACGTTGAACCCCCTGTCACCATCACTTCCATTGCAAAGCTACAAACCCTGGGTAGTTGCCCAACTTACTTTCAGAGATGGAAAATTCACTGTGTCACCTACAGCCAGGTCTTTGCCTTGGTGCACTGAGTCAACAGCAGGTACTTCCTTGCAGGGGTTGTTGCATCATTTCAGCAATGCCTTATTTGCAGCACACAGAGGTGGTAAAGCCACAAAAACACAGAAGGATATCACAGTTCCTGGTGCTGTGGCTAATCTCTTCAGCTTCAAACACTGCAGGAGGTGCAGGGCCTCTCCCAGAAATGCCTTCCTGACCGAAGCAGGCAAAACCAAGCCATAGACTTCAATAAAACAAAGTAAACCCCTGAGGGGCATTTTGCAGTCTTACAGCACTCAGACTTGCAGGACGCACACCTGCCTTCCTGCCTTTACAGTCAAGTAGAAATCACAAGTACTAAAGCATCTTCTGCTCACATCAGCGGACCATCACAAAGCCCTGGAGCCCTTCAGCTCTCCCGGCAGCACAGACCCAGGGAGTCCAGCACCCAGCCAGGGGGGCCCTCCAGGAGCTCCCTAGGACAACAGGCACATGAAATGTATCCTCAGAACCCTGTGGGCCACAGGAGGTAAACCAGAGCACCACAAAGTCAGGTTGAAGTTTCAGTGGCTCCTGTTTCCTATAAGCGGTTCCCTACCACTCCTCCTCTCTTCTAACATATTGGGAAGCGAAATACGATGATATTCTTCAAGCACCAAGGCAGGGTGTTGCTGGTAAAGTCACAAAGGCGGTGATGACTCTGTTGTGTTATGTTAACGAAGAAACTTGAAGATGGGGGGGCAGGAGATGCAAACTAGCAACATAGCTTTGTGGTTG
>WAAB01007524.1:31505-44527 GCA_013389865.1 Piaya cayana | reverse complement strand
GGCCATCCAACCAGTTTTCCACCCCGGAGAGTGTGTGCCTGTCCAGGCCAGAGGCTGACAGTTTCTGTAGCAGAATGCTGTGAGAAACTGTGTCAAAGGCTTTACTGAAGTCCAGGAAGATCACATCTACAGCCTTTCCCCTATCCAGCAGCCGGGTCACTTTGTCATAGAAGGCAATCAGGTTTGTTTGGCAAGACCTGCCTTTTGTAAACCCATGTTGACTGGGCCTGATCACCCGGTTCTCTTGCATGTGCTTCATGATAGCACTCAAGATCACCTGTTCCATGACTTTCCCTGGCACTCAGGTCAGACTTACAGGCCTTTGGTTCCCTGGATCCTCCTCTTCTTGGCAAGAAATTTTGACTAATGATAGAAAACGTTTTATTCTTTGTTCTTTCAGGTACATCAGATCTATTTTTTTTTGTAGGAGAAGAAGAAAATTTAGTCTTTTCCATTGCCACAAATTTCATCCTAAGTCTTTCTTACAGTTTTGTGAAAAATAAGTTCACCTTTGTGAAAATAGGTGCTAGAAACAGGCTGTTTACCAGAAGATTTTTGTTCAGACTTTATGTGCAGAGTTAACCCATTAGAGCACCACAGCGTTTACTTTCAATAAATGCTTTCACTCAGTGGCAGGAGCTCTGTGCTTGAAGACTGCTTCATCTCAGCATAGGGATGAATTACTGTTCTATGCTGGAGTGCCTGATTCTGTCAGAAAATTCTCATTTTTCTGACTTTCTGTATTCATGTAACAAGCAAAAATCTTGAAAAAGTTTGCAGAGAGATAAATGTAAACGATACTGTTTTCCCAGTATAAAATCTCTTCTCATAGATGTTCAACAAAACATTTTATTTCATTTCTCCTAGATCCATTAGCATGGATTACAAAGAGATTGCATAGTTTGGACTGGAGATGGCCTTTCTGCTTGTAATCTATTAAGTGTTCTTAAAAAGATACCCTCTGAGTAAGGACAGTTCATCCTTTGGCTGAGAAGTGTTCTCTACCTGAGGAGCAGCAGCAGCAGCAGCAGCAGCAGCAGCAGCAGCAGCAGTTTAAGTAATTTGCCATTGTACTCATGTTCACTCACTTCTAACTGGTGTGCTGGAGACCTGGGTGGGGGAAGCTACGTCAAGACTGTTAGTTAATGCACAGGTCATTCTTTCCGTCATACTTTTATCAACAGATTTAAGTACTAATCAACTAATAAGAACCAGCTAGGTTCAGATAAGAGCACAGTACTTTTGAGATGGGAACATCGTTTGATTTTTCCATTCAGCACCATTGTGTTAGCATGCAATGCAAATTTTTTTCACTGTGCAAACATTAGGAGACATTTAGGGAACATACAGCTGGAGTAATCATGAAACTCACTGCACCTTAAAAAAAGGACTATGCTCAGGCACATTTCCTCCCCCTCTGTATATCTGATTCAGCAGTAGTTATTAAAATATGATGCTTAGCAAAAGAACTACTTTTTTTGAAAAAGCTGGGAGCTACTGAAGAGATAAGGCTTCAGGTGAATCACAATTTCTCACCTAGATCTCAGTCCTCAAAGCTCTGGGTTTTTCTCAAAGGTGTTTTTATCATGATGTTGAGAACTGCTTTTTTTAACTCAGTTTATTTGGTAGACAATGAGTCACTGTCTAGGTTTAAGATCAACTGGCAATTCCAGGGGATTTCTTGTTGAAAGAAAGGACTTCTCTAAGTTTAACCTGCCCAACTGGTTTTAGCAGACTCTCTTTGGCTCTTGTAGATCCTACAGAGAGACTTTGTTTTCCACAGATTTTTTTATTTTCCATTTTAAATTCTTGCAGCTTGCAATTACTTCTTTTGCTGCAGATAAATAATTTAATTACTAAGAAATGGAAACAGGTAACATTTCAGTGTGATAACTCCCCACCAATGTTTACAGAGATGATAGAAATCCTGATTAAAAAATATGGCTATTTCTATCCGAGTCCCTCTTTTCAAGAATTTAAAAGTTATCACTTTGTTTTGCACTGTACTCTAGACATAAAGAACCTCAACTATCAGGAATTTAAAAAAAAATGTTGGTTTTTTATTTATTATAGACTGCTAGATATTCAATATCCTCTTTCATAGGAAATATTCTCTTGACCCAAGAGAATCCAGTTAAGAATCATACCATTGCAAGCACTGAGGGAGTTCTCCAGGGTATTACCCCAAGAGGTAAGTATAAGAGCATATATGGTTTGGGAATACTGGTAGCATCAGTGCAGAGTGATAGAGTATCTCTGTCCTTCCAGATGCAGCAGGAATCCCACTATTCATCAGTGGGAGTCAGGGAGGCAGAGGGCAGTTGCCCCACGATACCCAACTCTAATCTGACAGGTGTTGAAGAGCTTTCAGATTTTCGGATAAGTATTATTTTGGCTGAAAACGTTGGAAAACTTTTGATTTGGAAAGGAGCATAATGGAACCACCAGAGATAGCTGTAGGAGGTCAGAGGGAGTAATTAAAGTAACATCTTTAGTCATGGAAAATTAATCAAACTTGTGGGCTGTTGTTTTTACACACAACAAAAAAAAATTAAAAAACCAGTGAATCACAGTTCTCATGAAAGGTTCAATGAGGAGAAGAAATTAATCCAGGCTTCAGTTTTTAAATAAAAAGAAGCCACAATAATTTGCTCCTCAACACAGCATGGCTTATAGTTGTAACCATTGCTTTTTGAAAGTCCTTATGGCTAGACTAAACAAAACCAAAACCAAACTTAAAAACCAATCCAAATATTTTCATTTACAAAAAGTTTTGTTAGATTCTTCATGGAGAATTGAATCCAGGCTGCTAACCTACAGGTTTATAGAAAGAGAGAAAACTTATGAAAGTCTGTACAAAATGAAGAATTATTTTGAGTCCTAAGGTTATTCTCTCACTTTTGCGGTTTTTTTTCCTAAATAATTCAACCAAACCTTCCTAGGTAAACAATAGGCGAACAATAAGTTTATCTTCTAAAAATCCTTGAAGACAATATAATCTTTCAGCAAATTCAGAGCTTAATTTTAATGGAAAAAACGAGTTCTGGAGAAGTGTTTAAAGCAGAAAATTAGCTGAAATCTGGACCAATCTGGACTGTGAAAACACCTTTAATTGTTTATTTATTTTTTTTCCCCAGACCCCCCACATGCTGCAAACATGACTAGAATATGCTGTTCATTTGGACAGGTTTTACTGACAAGACCCACTTGAATTGAAATGTAGTTGAATACTCCAATGGACATTTCTGTCAGTACTTTCATCAGTTGCTACTGGGACTCCCAAGTGGTTCTAACATGTAGGTATGGAGAATGTGAAAAAAGTACTCATTTTAGGTGCATTCTTAATAGAGAAAGAGAAAAAACTCTACCCCCAACAGCTGTAATGCCTTGTAGTTTTTTTAGACGAATACTCAGTCGCTCAAACCCCTATCTCTTTATACTGGCTGATCTTTTATTTAATTTTTTTTTTTTAACTGAGAATGCTGCATTTCTGAAATTGTGTCTTGCTTTGTGCACTCTTTCAAATCACTGCTTAAAACTGAAAAGTTCCCAGGCAGATCCTGAAAGTAATAATGCTTCCTTGGCTGTTTTTTTGAAAAGAATTACAAACACACTTAAGTATTCAAGTAAATATTTATGGAAAGAGGTATTTGTCAGGCTATGGTTTCCACTGTCAATAAGCCTTCAAGTTGCATTATAGGGCTTAAGAAGTGTTTCTGCACCAACACATCCAGGTTCAGCGTCAGAGCCTTCCTCATGTCTGGATACTTATAGCAGTTTCTCTGTGTTCAAATGCTAAACTGTGTAAAGTATTAAATCCACAACCACCAAAACCAGATAACTTCTTTTCTTCACACTTGAGGGGAAGGTCCATTTGAGATAGGGAAGATGTGGCAGTGGCAGCAGCAGCAGCCACAGAGGACTCCTTTGGGCAATTTTGAGACGTTATCTCACAATTATGTTATATACTAGGCAACATAGCTTTCTGCTTTCATCGCAGCACTACTAATTTGGCTGGTTACATAAATCTTGGAGGGCTGTCAAGGGTAGACTGCATTTTCTATCCAGGAGGCACATTTGTTATTGTTAGCACCTCACCTACATACATTACCATATTTCTTCTGAAGATTTCTTTCCAAGAAAAACCAAATGACTATAAAGCTAGATAGCATAATCCACACAGAAGCGTGATGTTTCCTCATTTCCCTTCCCATATATGTATGACTGCTGTTTAAAAAAAAAACAAAACAGAACAAAACACAAACCCTAAATGGAAAAGACAGTNTTATGAGGGTATTTTTCTCACAGGCTGTCTCAATCTGGGATCAAAAAAGTCAAGGCACCTCAAATAAAAATTTATCTTTTAAAATCTTGACTGCTTTTTCAATTTAATTTGTTAGCTTCTCCTTCCTAAAAGTTAGCTTTGCAGAGGTTACCCTCATAGTTCTATTACTAGTAAAATCTAGAATTCAGAGTACATTGTTTTTCTTTCAAATTTGAAAGTTTTAATGAAATAAGATATTCTCTTGTTATTTTGGCATATACTTATTAAGGCTCTAGGCAATTTGTTCTAAATAACAAGAGATACTGGAGTGTCAGTCTGTACTTAGAATTTAATAGTTGGTTATTTAAGCATTGTCAGAATAGAAGTTGATTAAATAATTGGGGGGGGAAAGGAACACTAAAGCTAAAGGTGAAAATCCTTTCAGGCTGCAAACTGGAATTCTGCGCAAGTTAACTCAGTGTCATTGCTGTATAGTGACAGAGCTGTCACTGTGAAGCTTTTTGACCTCTCATACATGATACCTTCCCTAGATTTCAGTGGTGATGTCACATTTGTTGCCAAGAATTGCTCATCCATGTTTTCACTGCTGCAGACAAATCCTTGCAGACAAATACTATGTTGCTAACAGCCTGCTGTCACTCAGCCCTCAAACATATATTAAGCTAACAAGACTACAGCAATACTCCAAAGTAGCATTTTTTCTCTGTCAGTTTTAAAAGATATTTGCCTTGGAGTTTATTACAGGTAATTTTCTGTCTTATTTTAATACCTTTTTTCATAGCTTGTTTGTGGATTTCTTCCCTGTTTCCCTTTATACTTTGCAGCCAACATGAAGTTGTATGTGAATTGTCATAACCTTTTTTTTTCTCTGCTTAAAGCTCTAGATATCTGAAGATTAACTGGCAGCTAGTGTGCTTTGATAAGGATATTGAAAAGAAAAATTTGGTCTCTTCTGAAGCTACAAGATAATAAAAGCCTTAGTTTCAAAGGAAACGAGGCATAAAGTACAAATGCTCAATAGATTTGTAAAAATGTCTTTTGGGTAAGGTCAATAGAGACTATGCTCAAGACATTCACATGTGTTTTAGCCTCTTTTTCTGTCTCTATTTGCAGGATGGAAACAATGAAGAACCTGTAATTTTCTTACTTTAACTTGTCCAAGGACTCTCCAACTGTGTTTTTGACAACATCACCTGACCAGGACCTGTCCTTCAAGCAGAGATTGATTAAACACTGCAAATTAATCAAGTGAATGTCATCACCAAGGACATAAAGCAGTATTTGTCCCACACACAATATCTTGCTCCAAGGCTTATAAAGCTACAACAAAAGTAAGTTAGAGCATACAGCGACTTACGATTGCTAATAAAATTTATTGAAAAACACCTGCCCAATACATTACCTACTCATGTGCCTGGAAAGTACTCTGGTAAGCTTACATTATCTTTTTCTGGGTGAAGGAGGAAATATATACTTTTCCTCAGATATTGAATTTATTAGGTTAAAAATCCCAAGTAGGAAACATCTTAATTCCAAACTAGGGTCTTTTGGTAGGCTAAGGGACTTGTTTCATAGAAAACTAGTGATAAAAAGCACATACACAGTCCCAGAATGTCTTTCATCTTGAGTCTTCTATAGCCTTCTGTGTCTATAAGTGGTGGAATAACAACTTCATTCATAACTAGCCCAGGTATCTGGGTGCCCAAACCAGTGAAACTGTTCTCACAGCATAGGGCAACTAGAGAAGTAGCAGATCTACTCAGCCAAGATGAAACATCAGGCTGTTGTCAGGCTTCAAGGTAGCTGAGCATATACTGTATAGACAGCACAGGCTTATGACAGCAAATGTGCCATAACACTGATAGTCTGAGAATTTTAAAGAGAATCATAAGCCATTCCACCCTAAAACTCACACAAAAACTATTTTGACTTTCCATAAGAATCAGTGGAAAGTTTTGGTCTAATTTCCCCAGGATCTTAATATTTATCTCTTAGCCCTCATATCTGCAAAGATGGTCTTCAAAAAAATAGACAAGCTTATCAAAAATACTCCCAACCAAAATATCCCCAAAACACTGAAAATAAAAACCTTTTTTTCATCAATATGAACTCATGAACTTAAAGCTGAAGAGGGGCTCAAATGATGCCTCTCAATTTGTGTTGTGATCATCCTTACTATTGTTTTCAGATGTTAAAAGTCCTTGACTCACTGTTGTCCTGCATGAATCTTTCCTATCTGGACTCCAGAAAATGCACTAAATGCTTTTTGGTCTTGCAGCAACTTATACCCTCTTGCTCAGTAATCACAGGGCTCATCAAGAAAAAGTGAAACCATGAACCTGGTCAGAGGTTCGGTTTTCACAGTCACGAGGCTCCAGCACATCAGCATTTGGTTCAGGTATGGATAACAATAACATCTGGACTTGCTAAATAATGAACTTTCAGGCATATTAAATTCCACTGAAAACTGCACAATTAGACTTCTGGGAGTGCTATGATATATGATATATACAAATATGCATTTATATATAAAAGCACTTTTAAAAACAGGAATGTATGCATACATATACTTTTCCTTAAAAAGGGGATAACATCAATTCATACCATTTCACCCAAAAGATGCAATTTAACAAAGCAAGGGAAAATGTTATCTTATAAACCTAAATATTACCTATTCAAAGTCTAATTAGAATTTATTATTGAATCTCAGCTCTAGTCATAATATGAAGGGGCTGCATTAGTAGCTAATGGAATATTATAGTACTTTACTTGCCAATTTAGTACTCTGAATCTCACTATAGCAATTTACTTAGGCTCTGAAAATCTGCACTTGGATAAGAATGTGTAGTCATACATAACCTTATATACCATTTTCAGAAAATGCTGCATAAAAAGTTCAGAGTAGCTGTTAGTGGATGCAGTTGGCAAGCATCCTGTTTCCAGGACAGTAAAAAGCATTTTGATCATTCTGGAAGAGCTTTTATTTTGATTTTATGTCAGTTTGTTCACCAGAAAGCCATATGTGCAGAAAATTAGAATTCCTACATTACAGGGTTACTGTAAGGACCACTTCCAGAAATAATACACAAAAATGTTTTCCAAGTATGGGACAGATTTCTTATTGTGGTCCAAGCCTGGAACTCCACAACAGTAAAAATAAATAGATAAAAGTCATAGAGTCATAGATCACCAGCTTGGAAAAGACCCATCGGATCATCGAGTCCAACCATTCCTATCAAATACTAAACCATGCCCCTCAGCACCTCGTCCACCCATCCCTGAAACACTTCCAGGGAAGGTCAAAGGGACACCTCCAAAAACACTTCCAGGAAGTCAGTGCAAAAAGGTTACTGGTAGGTACTAAGATGTGGTCAAAATTTCACCTTCAAGTATTATTTGCTATTACCTGAAATAATACCAGCCTTGAAGACAGGGACACCACAAACTAGTTATACCAATTCAAATACTAGCTTAGTTGTAAATATGAAGTGTATACATCAAATCTCTTCTAGGAAGGTCAAGTGTGACAATCAAACCCAAACACAGCAGAAAAAGTCTGGAATCAAGTGATAGTGACCCCCTCCCCCCAGCACTATGCCTTCTTTTTTTTGAAAAGGGAAACTACAATTTCTAACATATTTAAGGGCATAGGTACCATTCCAGCTGGGAAACCAAACAAAAGGAATTGTATTCTGATAAAAGAGGTGGTGACATAGAATCTTAAAATTCCAGGACTTTTCTGTGAGGGTCTGTAGCAGTGCTGTACTCAAGGCACACCAGCAAGAGAGCGGCATAATACAGTCAGCAAGACTAAACAATTTCCCCTTTGCTACTTGGTATTACATTAAAAAATGAAAACTAATGAACAAGTAGGTGCTTTGTTTTCATGTCAAAATGAAGGGGATGTTAAAAATAATCTCTCCCTCATATTTCTCCTGTCAATCAATCTTTCCTCTCATGTTTTTTTTGGGTTTTTTTTGATCCACATATTCCCAAATAGAGCTCATGTTTTTTTTGCAAGGGCTTCCAACACAAAGGCTGGATCTTGTTGATCTCTTGGGTGAGATTCAGCCTGAGAATAAGCATAGGAAGAATTCAGCCTTTAACCTTTGGCTTTCAGGGCTCTATGAAGAACAAAGATATCTTTTCATAGGACAACAAAGTGATCAACACTGCACCATCATGCTTTTGATTTCTGAAGGTGATGAATTTACAAGGTTCATTTGATGAAAGAAGCTCATTTTTGAGCTCTTTGCTTGCTGTTATGTGCCAACAGGAAGGAATGCATGTGTAAACTGGGGGTGAGGGATGGTATCCTTGCTGGTGCTTTCGATGCAACCACCAGAACACCAGACTTATGATTTTGCACTTTCAGAGAAGTTCCTTACAATTGAAGCAAACAAAGCAACTCCTCCCCCAGTTCAAAGTCTCTAGAAAAAATATTCCCACACTTTCTCCTCTTCAGGTTTTATCACCTTTACCTAAGGGTCTGTTCAGACCAAAGCCTATCACACTGGAAAAAACAGATCACCTGTGATTAGAGCAACACAGTCTAATTTGACCCAGTCCTTCATACATAATCTCACCCTGAAGAAAAAGCAAAATATTTTAAAAGTTTTGATAAATGAACTAGCTTGTTTGGAGATGCAAATGTCTCAGAAGAAATACTGAAGTCTTTTTTATCTGAAGTAAATAACTCCAAGATTAATTGCTTCCTTTTGTTATTTTTGGTCTACTGATTCGAGATTGCTGCATAACAAACATGTAGTACCCTTTTTATTTCCCCCTCCTTTATTTGCATACCACCAAGGCAATAGAGTTGACAACAAAGTGATTTTTGGCCAGTCACCTCCTCTAATTAGGACACCTGCTAATTAGGGCAATGATCCTAAGGCTTTCTGACAATGCCATTTTGCTATGCTTTAAGACGTCTCGGTTCTGCTGTGCTTGTCATCATTGCAATTAAAAAAAATAGACATAAACATACGCCTACCCCCAAACCCTGTCATTAAAAAGAAAAAAATACAAGAAAGCACCTTTCACTGAGATGTCAAGTATATTCTGTAAAAGAAATTAATGAAGTTTGGGCAAACCAAATCTGATCACATAGTTAAATACCTAAAGCGACAAGTTGGAATGACAGAAAAATATTAAATGCATTTTTTTCCTCTGGAGACTAGTAAAACTTGTTATGTCTCACTTCTGATTAAGTCAGAAGAAATTAAAGCACCTACATTTTGGAACAAAAGTATCCCTTTGCTTCATATGCATAGGAATACCACCTAATTTTGGAGAGTACAGCTGCAAAATGAATCAGTAGCAGACCAGATGACATTTTTCAAGGTACAGCCAGTTTCACTCCTTGTAATCTTGATGAGCAACTGGACTGTTCCCATGCCAACTGACAGCCCTGGTTTGTGATGCTTACCTGTCCCACTTTTTAGAGGCCTACAAAAAGAACAGAAGTTAAAATAGACAGCAGGTACAGTCTGGCTACACTATTTTAAGATTATCACTGGTCACTTCCACTGGTTGTAGCGAACATGCTAGTTGCACTAATGGCATTATAAAGAGACTAAAAATAATTAAGGAATTACAGTGTGTTGTGCCAAAAGAGGTCACTAAGGTAACACACTGTCATAAAGTATAATGTAAATGCCAGTTTCTCAAAATGCAAAAGAAACAAAGGTTATTTTCTTTTTGAAACATGTGACTATCCTGAATTACTGACACCATAAATACTTCCCAAATTTTGTTGTTTGTCCAGGTACCAGGGCAGAAGAAAATAGAAAGAGGCTGTTCAATTTTATCCTAAATTGGCTATTTAGGAGGTCCTAATACAGTAACTGAAGCTATCAAAATACACTGAAACTCATAGAAGAAAGTTAGTGCTTGCACTTATGGACTTATGATGCTCACAAGAAGATTTGGTAAATTTTTTTGTTTTTTTCCTAGGTGTGATAGTGTCATTTTTTGAAGGTGAAAAGTCTTTTATAATGCTTTGAAACTTGCACCATACTTATGACATGGTTTCTTAGTAAGCTCCGATCTAAAGCAAAGCCATCCCAAAATACCCATCAGGGCAAATGAAAAAATAGGTTTAGCACTTATCTATGTCAATTGTAGTAGGATTCAATCCCGTTTCTTCTGTGTCTCTGAAAGTAATCTAATGACCAGAAATATCAGCTATTTTTGGGTAAGAGAAACGGAGCTGAAGAACAGAAACAGTAATGCTATTGGAGCAAGAAGATTGACTTGACATGATCTATATTATAGGAACTAATGTTTTTAAGCATTGGGTGTCACTGATTCAGTCATGATGTTTTAGCAACTATGATGGGGTTTTGTAATTATTTTCATAGATAGTGATGAATACAAACTTATAAAGCATGTTAAGGAAAGTCATTTTCCCCACATTTTATTTTCTTAGTAATAAAAGGACTTATTTTGAGGTAAATAAGTTCAAATCAGTTGAAGTTGAACAATATCTGATGGCTAGGACTTAAAAGCCCCCATGTTTGAGAGAAAAGTGCACTGGAAACAAATATTTGGGGCTGTGATGTCTGTTTTGATTCAAGGTTGTCGTCTGCTTTATGTGTCAGAGACCTAATGGAAACAGGTTACTGTAATCACTGCAAAGCAGCAGCTTCACACTTAGGAGGAAGGGAAGAAAGTTTGTTATTATCTTATGGCATTTATTGTTCTTTATTGTGGAAAAGAAGAGGCTGAACATCTCACAGCATGCATGTGTGTGCACACAGACTTGCAAAATGGTAGCCCCAGGGCAGGTGGAAGCATCTATACCCTATGGAAAAAGGATTTCTGTTTATTTTGCATTACAGCAAAATAGCTGTAAAGGACTCGACAGAAGAGGAATAATTTTTTCTTGTGTTGGACATACTCATCAGAGGGACCAGGTAGAAGTAAATGGTGAGCAGGAGTGCAAGCTGCTCATGAGCACACAGCAGGCTCTGGGCAGAACCCAAGTGGGAAGATACATCTTAACATGGCTGTGCCTCAACAGTGGAACGATTGTATGTGAAGTTCACTGGATAAATGCCCATTTCATTATATAACAAAGGGAAGCACATCTATTCCGACTATATTTGAAGTGGTATTTCCCCAAACACGGCTCTCCAGCCAATTTTAATCTTTTGAAAAAATCATTGAATCATGTCTTAAAGAAAAAGGACAATGTCTTGGAGAAAAAAAAGTTAGGGAAAAAATAATAGATTGTTCTCTAACACTCAAAAGCCATGAAGCTCCCAGAACAGTTCAGTGCAAAGCAGCAAACCAAGCTTTGGCTCTGTACAGAGCTTGGGAAGCCCTGCTGCACCAGTCAAAGAGTCAGCAAATCTCACCCTGTGATGAAGTGCGGTAGCTGAGGGAAAACACACACAGAAAATCCACATATCCAGCTTTACCTCTCTCTGGTAATGTGTTTAATCTGTGAGCTCATCAATGGTAGTTTACTAGCTCCGAAATCTTCATGTTGACGTTGAAATATACTTCCCTGAAAAGCTTACAGATTTGGAAGGAATGGACATAGATTTTCTGCTCTGTTTGGGGAGACTGGAGGGTAGAGCAGGTATCCTCTCAAGTGAACACCTGGCATTCCTTTCCCTTCTGTTCCTTGGTTAGGAACCTTGCCCAGCTTCCTGATGGGTCCTGCAATAATGACGTACTCTTAATTCTGAGATGGTGAAAAAGCCTTCAGAATAACAGGGTGCTGAAACCTTACCATTCCCAAAACAAACATCTCCCTAAAATCCAAAAAGTTAACCTAAAAAAAGAAAATACTTAAAATACTTAATTTAAATGAAAAAAGAATAAAATAGTATTGGGGCATAGGAGTTTTTTCTAGCCGCATAGTTATTTTTCTTCACAGCATCATAATGCATAGTTTCATAGCTTTTGTCGTGAAGTGCCAACAAGTGTTCATTGCAATTAAATAACCACTTCTAGATGTATAGATCATTATGATAAGCATGAACTATAGATTTTCTTACCCTTTATATGTTACCAGAAAAGCTAGCTGGGTTAGGCATGGGGAAAATTCATTTAAAAACACAGTTGGACCAAAGTATGAAAATATCTAATTAAAATTATTAATCTATATACCTTTCAATGACTTAAAGAATAAAATTTTTAAAAATGGAACCATGCATGTCTAAAAAACCAACCAAACAACAAACAAACCTAAAATAAATGCAAACAAACAAACAAAAAGTCAGAAGATGTCACAGGCAGACAAATACTTAAGAAAAACTCAGGAAAGAAGAAGCACATAAAATCATTTCTCAGCATCTCCAGTCAAACTATATGCAGAGATAACTTCCATTCATCACCCAGTTCTGTTAGGGTTATCAGACATATCCAACAAATAATCTGACAGTTCAGAATGACAACAGCAGCCAATTGAGTTAGGTAACTCCACGAACCAGAGTGCTACCCAGCAGTTATTTTGAAAGAGGAAGATAACTCCAAAAAGGTAGATTTGCAGCACCCTCTAGTGACAATTACCTGTCCTCACACTCGGCTTTAAGAAGCCTTGGTGTTGGGGAGGGAGAAACCCTGAGGGCCCGGAAAACCATTTTCAAAAATGTAAACGTGAAGCAGAAAGAACCAGTGAAACACCATTACACATCAGTTTGAATAAGTGACCAGGAACAGTATCAACTTACAGTAGCAAGAGAGTGAAAAAAAAAATCCAACTCATTTGTCTACTCACCTACAA
>WAAB01007524.1:0-31384 GCA_013389865.1 Piaya cayana | reverse complement strand
AGGTGGAAGCATCTATACCCTATGGAAAAAGGATTTCTGTTTATTTTGCATTACAGCAAAATAGCTGTAAAGGACTTGACAGAAGAGGAATAATTTTTTCTTGCGTTGGACATCCTCATCAGAGGGACCAGGCAGAAGTAACTGGTGAGCAGGAATGCAAGCTGCTCATGAGCACACAGCAGTCTCTGGGCAGAACCCAAGTGGGAAGATACATCTTAACATGGCTGTGCCTCAACAGTGGAACGATTGTATGTGAAGTTCACTGGATAAATGCCCATTTCATTATATAACAAAGGGAAGCACATCTATTCCGACTATATTTGAAGTGGTATTTCCCCAAACACGGCTCTCCAGCCAATTTTAATCTTTTGAAAAAATCATTGAATCATGTCTTAAAGAAAAAGGACAATGTCTTGGAGAAAAAAAAGTTAGGGAAAAAATAATAGATTGTTCTCTAACACTCAAAAGCCATGAAGCTCCCAGAACAGTTCAGTGCAAAGCAGCAAACCAAGCTTTGGCTCTGTACAGAGCTTGGGAAGCCCTGCTGCACCAGTCAAAGAGTCAGCAAATCTCACCCTGTGATGAAGTGCGGTAGCTGAGGGAAAACACACACAGAAAATCCACATATCCAGCTTTACCTCTCTCTGGTAATGTGTTTAATCTGTGAGCTCATCAATGGTAGTTTACTAGCTCCGAAATCTTCATGTTGACGTTGAAATATACTTCCCTGAAAAGCTTACAGATTTGGAAGGAATGGACATAGATTTTCTGCTCTGTTTGGGGAGACTGGAGGGTAGAGCAGGTATCCTCTCAAGTGAACACCTGGCATTCCTTTCCCTTCTGTTCCTTGGTTAGGAACCTTGCCCAGCTTCCTGATGGGTCCTGCAATAATGACGTACTCTTAATTCTGAGATGGTGAAAAAGCCTTCAGAATAACAGGGTGCTGAAACCTTACCATTCCCAAAACAAACATCTCCCTAAAATCCAAAAAGTTAACCTAAAAATGGGAAAAAAAAAAAAAAGACTGCAGATGTGACAGCCTGAGTGCTGAAACTTCTACCCCTGCATTATGACAATCATATGCTTCCCAAAATTCAATTCACAGCAGTTGAGTGTCAAATTTTACTACAGGCCAAGTTCATCCATGACAAAGGCAGCTAGATTAATTTTTTTCACATGGCTCAGTATGAGCCATCCTATGCTCTTCAGCCTTACCAATTCACTTAGAGATGGCTTGGGTATCATGTGACATGGTGCTGCATGGGCTGTATTCACACTGCTGCAACTTCTGCTTGAAAGACCAAATACTTAATTTAAATGATGACAGAAAAAGAATAAAATAGTATTGGGGCATAGGAGTTTTTTCTAGCTGCATAGTTATTTTTCTTCACAGCATCATAATGCATAGTTTCATAGCTTTTGTCGTGAAGTGCCAACAAGTGTTCATTGCAATTAAATAACCACTTCTAGATGTATAGATCATTATGATAAGCATGAACTATAGATTTTCTTACCCTTTATATGTTACCAGAAAAGCTAGCTGGGTTAGGCATGGGGAAAATTCATTTAAAAACACAGTTGGACCAAAGTATGAAAATATCTAATTAAAATTATTAATCTATATACCTTTCAATGACTTAAAGAATAAAATTTTTAAAAATGGAACCATGCATGTCTAAAAAACCAAACAAACAACAAACAAACCTAAAATAAATGCAAACAAACAAACAAAAAGTCAGAAGATGTCACAGGCAGACAAATACTTAAGAAAAACTCAGGAAAGAAGAAGCACATAAAATCATTTCTCAGCATCTCCAGTCAAACTATATGCAGAGATAACTTCCATTCATCACCCAGTTCTGTTAGGGTTATCAGACATATCCAACAAATAATCTGACAGTTCAGAATGACAACAGCAGCCAATTGAGTTAGGTAACTCCACGAACCAGAGTGCTACCCAGCAGTTATTTTGAAAGAGGAAGATAACTCCAAAAAGGTAGATTTGCAGCACCCTCTAGTGACAATTACCTGTCCTCACACTCGGCTTTAAGAAGCCTTGGTGTTGGGGAGGGAGAAACCCTGAGGGCCCGGAAAACCATTTTCAAAAATGTAAACGTGAAGCAGAAAGAGCCAGTGAAACACCATTACACATCAGTTTGAATAAGTGACCAGGAACAGTATCAACTTACAGTAGCAAGAGAGTGNAGCATATATGACCAAAAACTACAGGGAAAAGAAATAATTGCCATTCCTCACATCTGAGCTACAATACTACACAGTTTTATAAGTTGCATAGAAGTTTTGCTGAAATAGATACATTACCATAAATCAGTGAACTGATTTGAAAACTTAGGAGCACTTGAGCGTTTGATTTGCAGTTTGGACTGCTCTTCTTCTGTGTTCCACAGCAGCACATCGGTTGTGTCTATGACCTAGTAAAGTCTAAGACTTTGCAGCTGCAGTGTGCTACCTTGACCTTCTGACCTTCTGTTATAAATACAAAGTCACTGGCAAGATGTCTCAGTTACCCTCACTCCAAAGCTTGTAAAGATTGCCTTCAGTCAGTGCTAGAGAGCTGTGCAGGAGCGATCGAAGTTTAATCTGTGTCTAATTAAAAGCTTATCTACTTGACCCCATGCTCTAAAAATATCAAACTGTTTATATAAACAGTTGGGGTAGGTTTTTTTTTTTTAAATCCCAATGATTTTATAAAGAAAAACAATGAAAGAATACAAGGCATTCGCAAATTTAACTGGTACAGGTAGTTGTATTTCAGAATAATTAAAAGAAATTTCAACTTGGAGAATAAAGAAGAATCGTAGAAGCGTTTGGCTTGCAAGGGACTTTGAAGATCATCTCACATTAAATACATGTGGCCATTTTTCACAAGAAAAGTAAAAGCAATTAAAAACCAGCAACAGACATTATAAACAACCCCTGCTTGTGTGATGTACATAATCCAACCTGGAATCTTTTACATTAAGGCAAAGTAGGTCAGCAAGAGGTACACTGCCCACAGAAGACATCATACAGATCAACAGTACTGCTGTTTAGTTGTATTTCATAGCATTGTCTTGCTAAGTAAGGTTAGGGAACCTGAAATTCAGGCCCATAAACTACTTGAGAACAAGGAGTCAGCACTTTATATAAGCTGACTTCTCTGATCCACCCCACTTCCTTTTCTTTTTTCCTCTCAATTTTTTTCCCCCCACATTTGTACTCAGGTAGAACAAGCGCATATCCTAGCTTCTTTTATTTCTTTTCTGACCAAAAAACATTAAAAAACAAGAGAGNTCTATATACCTTTCAATGACTTAAAGAATAAAATTTTTAAAAATGGAACCATGCATGTCTAAAAAACCAACCAAACAACAAACAAACCTAAAATAAATGCAAACAAACAAACAAAAAGTCAGAAGATGTCACAGGCAGACAAATACTTAAGAAAAACTCAGGAAAGAAGAAGCACATAAAATCATTTCTCAGCATCTCCAGTCAAACTATATGCAGAGATAACTTCCATTCATCTCCCAGTTCTGTTAGGGTTATCAGACATATCCAACAAATAATCTGACAGTTCAGAATGACAACAGCAGCCAATTGAGTTAGGTAACTCCACGAACCAGAGTGCTACCCAGCAGCTATTTTGAAAGAGGAAGATAACTCCAAAAAGGTAGATTTGCAGCACCCTCTAGTGACAATTACCTGTCCTCACACTCGGCTTTAAGAAGCCTTGGTGTTGGGGAGGGAGAAATCCTGAGGGCCAGGAAAACCATTTTCAAAAATGTAAACGTGAAGCAGAAAGAGCCAGTGAAACACCATTACACATCAGTTTGAATAAGTGACCAGGAACAGTATCAACTTACAGTAGCAAGAGAGTGAAAAAAAAAATCCAACTCATTTGTCTACTCACCTACAATCTCTCTATAAATTTTGCTGAAAAAAATATTGAGATGCAACACATTCTGCTCAGAGGCTTTCCACCCTTTTCCTAGAAAAGTAGTTGTGAGAAATCCATGAAAATAAAGCTCTTATTAAGCAGAATGCCCAGCATCTGTGGAGTCAGACGATTTTAGTCCAAGTTGAGCTTTACAAAGTTTCACTGTGTTCACTGAAATTGCTTAAATTTTAAGCATAATGTTAATATTTTCTTAAGTTATCACTTATATTTATTTGTTCCTCTAGAAAAAGGTTTTATATGAATCAGTATATCTTCATGTTCACATGTTTGACCAAAAACATTTCCCTTGGGGAAGCTCAGTATCAGGGACGTCTATTGCCTCTCTTCCTAACTCATGTCCCCAGACATGTTTTATCATTTTTAATTTCTTGCCGGGATACCTTTGCCACTGCAATTTCACCCAATGTTTCATTCAATGTTATTTATATGGCAGCTTTGGGAATATTCTTCACTGAAATTTTCATGCTTTTCTTGTAATTGAACATACATCCTTATGTCTTAAGAGACTTTTTTCAGGTTTTGGTTTTTTATTTTGGTAGCTGTAAATTTTTAAAACAAAGCTAAAGTACAAAGATGCACATGGATTAAGTTATTTAAATCAAAGGTGCTGTAAAACCACAATAAACACCTCAAAGATTATCAGGGCAGATAATATATACATGCCAGTACTCACATGTCGTTATCCTTTCCATTGCATTTTGAAGTTACCTTTAGCATATATGACCAAAAACTACAGGGAAAAGAAATAATTGCCATTCCTCACATCTGAGCTACAATACTACACAGTTTTATAAGTTGCATAGAAGTTTTGCTGAAATAGATACATTACCATAAATCAGTGAACTGATTTGAAAACTTAGGAGCACTTGAGCGTTTGATTTGCAGTTTGGACTGCTCTTCTTCTGTGTTCCACAGCAGCACATCGGTTGTGTCTATGACCTAGTAAAGTCTAAGACTTTGCAGCTGCAGTGTGCTACCTTGACCTTCTGACCTTCTGTTATAAATACAAAGTCACTGGCAAGATGTCTCAGTTACCCTCACTCCAAAGCTTGTAAAGATTGCCTTCAGTCAGTGCTAGAGAGCTGTGCAGGAGCGATCGAAGTTTAATCTGTGTCTAATTAAAAGCTTATCTACTTGACCCCATGCTCTAAAAATATCAAACTGTTTATATAAACAGTTGGGGTGGGTTGTTTTTTAAATCCCCATGATTTTATAAAGAAAAACAATGAAAGAATACAAGGCATTCGCAAATTTAACTGGTACAGGTAGTTGTATTTCAGAATAACTAAAAGGAATTTCAAGAACAACTTGGAGAATAAAGAAGCAAAGAGAATCATAGAAGCGTTTGGCTTGGAAGGGACTTTGAAGATCATCTCACATTAAATACACATGGCCATTTTTCACAAGAAAAGTAAAAGCAATTAAAAAACAGCAACAGACATTATAAACAACCCCTGCTTGTGTGATGTACATAATCCAACTTGGAATCTTTTACATTAAGCCAAACTAGGTCAGCAAGAGGTACACTGCCCACAGAAGACATCATACAGATCAACAGTACTGCTGTTTAGTTGTATTTCATAGCATTTTCTTGCTAAGTAAGGTTAGGGAACCTGAAATTCAGGCCCATAAACTACTTGAGAACAAGGAGTCAGCACTTTATATAAGCTGGCTTCTCTGATCTACCCCCCTTCCTTTTCTTTTTTCCTCTCAATTTTTTTCCCCCCACATTTGTACTCAGGTAGAACAAGCGCATATCCTAGCTTCTTTTATATCTTTACTGACCAAAAAACATTAAAAAATGAGAGAGAGGAGAAACCAGCTTAATTTTTGAAATAATTTTTGATTTACATAGCAGATTGAGATTTTCCTTTTCCTTTTAAACAATCACCTTTGAAATCAGTTCCTACTGACTATGATGTACACTAACCTTTTCTAAACAAAATATGCTTGTCTAGAATATTCCATTTCTGAGAACTAGTACACACTCTCTTAATTATGCCACAACTCATGATTTGTCAGTTTACTTAAGGGGCTTTCACCATTTTTGCTGTGATACATAAGCTACAGAAACCCATATATTGAGATTAAAACATCTCACTATCAAGTGCTGAGCAGCCTATATTGCTTTTTTTTTTCCTTTTGTTTTTAATCTACTTACAGTTACGCCGTCTTTTCCGAAACTCTGTCTACATTCAGTATCAGAGGCTCTGGGATAACAAAGCTCTTCTTGACCCACCTTCAGTATAGCACAGGAAACAACTAGAACTCATTTGAGAGGCTCGTTATAGCAAGGATTAGGGCTTTCAGCTGAAAGCTTTTTATAGGTAGAGGCTACAGGGCTCCATTTTATAACCTCTTCTTTGACAGAAACTGGATGAAATACAGCCATTAACTAAGTTTATAAGGATGTGCACATTACATAGCTGGTAACATTTAGCAGTGGCACTTCTTGGGACAGGTGGCACAAGGACATGACTTCAATGTAGGAAATATTTTTTAGGCTGTAAGTTAGCCCAACAGGGTTTTGGTTTTGGCCAAGACAAAAGCACAATTCACCTGAAGGAAATGGAAAAGATTTCATGGTTCCTATTTAATCTCCGCACTCTCCTGGGTGGAAAAATGGTTGGATGGCAGGGCACAGAGAGTGGTGGGAAATGGAGTTAAATCCAGCTGGAGGCCAGTTACAAGTGGGGTTCCCCAGGGCTCAGTGCTGGGTCCAGCCCTGTTCAATNAGCGACTGAACATGAGCCAGCAGTGTGCCCAGGTGGCCAAGAAGGCCAGTGGCATCCTGGCTTGTATCAGAAACGGTGTGACCAACAGGTCCAGGGAGGTTATTCTCCCTCTGTACTCTGCACTGGTGAGACCGCTCCTTGAATGCTGTGTTCAGTTCTGAGCCCCTCACCACAAGAAGGATGTTGAGGCTCTGGAGTGAGTCCAGAGAAGGGCAACAAAGCTGATGAAGGGGCTGGAGAACAGGCCTTATGAGGAATGGCTGAGAGAGCTGGGGTTGTTTAGGCTGGAGAAGAGGAGGCTGAGGGGAGACCTCATTGCTCTCTATAACTACCTGAGCGGAGGTTGTAGAGAGGAAGGTGCTGGCCTCTTCTCCCAGGTAACAGGGGACAGAACGAGAGGGAATGACCTAAAGCTCCACCAGGGGAGATTTAGGTTGGTCATTAGGAAAATAATTTTTCATGGAAAGGGTCATTGGGCACTTGGAAAAGGCTGCCCAGGGAGGTGGCTGAGTCACCCTCCCTGGAGGTGTTTAAAAGATGGGTGGACAAGTCGCTGAGGGGCATGGTTTAGTGTTTGATAGGAATGGTTGGACTCGATCATCTGGTGGGTCTCTTCCAACCTGGTTGTTCTATGATTCTATGATTTTCTTTTTCTCTCAGTGTAGATTCTTTCAACCAGAGCTTTAGAAGATAGTTATGGGCATCCTGAATGTCCAATGAAACATTCTTTTCTCAGCTGTACTGTGTGCTTACTCTTTGACATGACTGCATGTGTTCAGGTTACATTGCTCTAGCGCAGTGTATTTGAGGCTATGATTTACTATGACAGTGAAAGTATAATTTAAAAGCTATCAACTAATTTGTTAAACAATCTGTCAACAAACAAACTTGCACCAATGCTTCATGATTCATATATACTTGTGATTGCTGTTCAGAAAGAGCTTAGGATGATGGTCATCGCAGCCAAAGCCAATTATCCCTATTAATGGCATCCTATTCAGGTCTGTGTTTAAGGAAATATCTGTCTGCTTGCTCCAGCCAGCTGAGAATACCCACAAATTTGAAGCAACATGACTTTAACAGCTAAAAAAGAAGCCTTTATTCATTTTGTAGATATGTCATTCAGCAACAACTCATGTATTTCACTCTAGCTTTCCCATTTTACAGTAAACAAAAATCTCAGTGTTTGAGGAAAGATGAGCTTATTCATAAGCATCTTCTCGACTATGAGGAAAGATGAGCTTATTCATAAGCATCTTCTCGACTACCAAGTGCTGAGTTGTTAATATAATATAAATAAAAAGCTAACTATAAGGTATTTTTATTTATACTTTTAAGGCTGTTTTTTACTGAAGTTGCTACAAGAGGTTGTTCTGGTAAGGTTTGGTGTGTGTATGCATAGAAATCCAAGAACTCCAGAAGTCTTAGTTGCCCAGAGGAATGTAGTTTTTATCTGAATATGTGATGTTTTACATTAACAGTAGAAAGGAAGTAAAGTTGAAAAGAAGTGACACTGACAATTATGTCAAGTGACCTGACAATTACGGGATTTGCCTCTTCCAGAACATGCACTAATATTCCAGTTTGATCCGTTTTCTTCCAAAAATAAATAGGCTGTGCATTGAATGTAATCATCATCCTCTTACAGAACTAAGTCTGAATTAATAATGTATTCTCACTTGAAATCGGTATCAATACTGCTAGCTATTATCCTAGTATTATGTGTTTGTTGAATTTTCAAGTGATACAGCAATTCTTTCTCCTATATTCCCGTTTGAAGAAAGGAAACACTATACTGCTGAAAATAAGAATATTTTAGTAATCATGAAGCCTCATATAAGTACTCTTAAACTGTATCTTTAGCAAGTTTAGTCTTTTCAGTGTCAGTACTGCAAGTCATAACTTCAGGTGAGAAGTCATTTAATGAACTTGTTTCAAATACATCCTGGGTTTAGGCAGGAGAAACTCCAATAATTAGAGCTGGTGTTATAACTTAACTAATTCCAGGGTTTGATGTGTATTTGCTGTCTTTGTCACAGTAGTGACAAATAGTAGTTCAAATAATTTCAGGTAGACAGCTGTACAAATCAGGATCAGATGTTTGCTGGACTGTGTTTTGTTAAAATAAGGAATTGCATCTGTGATTTTACCCTGCATTTGTTCTTGGGTGTTATAGACAAATGTGCACCAACAACTTTTGAATTATTAATGTCTGCTATGCTAGTATTTCCATAATTTCATCCCTGGAGAAAATACATTCTCTCCTTATGAAAACAAAATTGTTCACTGGGGAAACAGGAAAAGCAAGTCAGTTGGAAAACTCTTGAAATGTCATGAATTGTCTGGTAGAAAGAAAATGGAGAACCTAAAATGCTACAGAATTTGTCTTTCTTAAAACAGCTGCACACATATAAAAACACTTGAATTCCCCACAAGAGACATAATTAGGAACTTTGGGTTTTCATGTAACTCTAAATAAGCACCTAGCTCTCTAGGTGTTCATGGAGTATCTGGACTATGAATAGACATTTGAGTGTTGGAGGGCTGGATTATTTGCCAGATGCTGTAAAACATACATATAAAGATGTGTAAGGGCCTTAAGCTCTTGAAGTTAGATAATAGAAACCACCCCAGAAACTGGTTGCGTTAGTTATAAATGAGATTGGGCTGAAGAAGAGAGTTAGAAATGAGAGACAGGATCAATCAAACGTCTGTATGTATGTTTATCTGAGCTGGTTGTTCATGAAGATGTAAGCAGAGGGGAGGGAACTAATGCTTTTCTTGCAGGGATACAAGTTATGTCTTATTACTGTGGTGAGGAGCATTCCTATACATTGGAAAGAGCTTTTACTTCTGCCAAGCCATACTAATTTTCTCCAAACCCAGTGTTCACAGTGAAATCTCCACCTTTGTAGAACTAATATGGGCGAAAATGTAACCATGGTTATGGAAGTATATACTTACCTTTTTGCTTAATGCTCTGTTTGCTCTGCACCCATAGTTTTGCTTTACAGAATGCCATATAGCTTATTATTCAACTATCATGTCACTACAGGTAATGATAACAGCAGTGACCTCTGGCATAAAAGCAAGTGTGCATTAAAAAGAGGAAAAACTTCAGGGGAACAACTACCCAGTTGGAACAACCTATGACTGGAAAAAAGGTGCTGTAAGTTTCATAACAGCAGTTTTGGCATTGTTTTCAGAACATAAGGGACAGCTGGCACCTCAGCATAAAACAAGCCATATTGGCATCTGGTGTCCAAAACAGATACTCCACTGCATTTTTTAAAGAAGAAAAATAAGAAGTATGTGTCAGATGTCCTAGGAAAAACTTCAACAATATCTGCTTTTATATTCACGCCTCTATTTTGGGAGTCGTTATGGATTTCTAGTCCATTTCACTGATATGAGAGTGCCAGCAGAAACACTGATGGATTTGGCTTTCAACAGCAGCAGGTCTGTCTTGGGGCTGACTGGCACTGTCTCTGCCCAAAAGAAGGACAGCTCTTCTCACAGTGGCCACCACTGCAGCCCGCTCAGATGAGAAAACCTTGCCATGTAAACACAATTCAGGCTGCTCTGCCATTTGGCTATGAGAAGGATAGGAAAGGGGAAAAAAGAGGGCAGTCAGCAAATTATTTCTCTAGCCTGAGAAAACCTTTGTCTTGGAGCTTTTATCTAACAATCCCCTGAGCAAGAAAGGACCTAATCTTATTGCAATTCTTCTTTCAGTGCTGTCCTCATCCTTCTCTCTGTAAATAGCTATAGGAAGTTTTATATATTTTAAAATTCCTTTGGGAATGAGTTTGCTGAGATACATACTGATTGAACTACTGAGCTGTGTTGTGATAAGAACAGCGTTCCAGATATTTTGAGCCAAATACTAGATGCCTGGCTCTTGCTGTCATGATACCTCAGATGTTAAATTAGCCCCTGAATAGTGGGAGAAAAAGAAGTTAGAGTTATTGTGACATTGCAACAGATAGGAAGAAGTTGAAGGAAAGCAAAGAGCTATCTGCTGCAACCCACAGGGTGGAATGCTTTCCTTCCTTCTGAAAGGAATCTATTGGCCCAAGCCAGCACCAGCTATCAGATGGTGGAGGCCAGTGGAGATTTGCCAAGAGCGAGCCGTGCCAGGCCTGACCTAACATCTCAATGGCTGTTCCAGTAGGATAAGAGTAAACAGTAAATGTGGTTTACCCTGGTTTTAGCCATTTCCCACAGTAACGTAATAACAAAGAGAGGTGAGACATATGCAGGAGAAGGACACTACAAGGGGGGGTGGCCACTGCCTTGTGATCTGCAAAACAAAGCCCACTCATGGGGCAGTTGCTGGTGGCGATGTTCCTCAGGTCAGTGGTGGGACAGTCACTGAGGCTGGTGATTGTCTGAAGTAAGAGCCTGCATGGTGATGGGACAGAGGCAACTTTCCACAAAGTTGAGAGTGGCTCCAGTTTGCATAAGGTAGGAAGGCTGACATCCAAAGAACCACCAAAGCACAGAGGTTGGGACAGACCCTTGGAGGTCTCTGGTTCAAGCTCCTACTTAGACTTGCCTCTGTTGGGTCAGGTTGCTCAGTGCCTTTTTTAACCATGTTTGGATACCATCAAAGATGACTCTGCAGCCTCCCTGGGTACCTGTTGCATGTTTGAGCATCCTTATGATGACAATCTTTTCCTTTTATCTAACTGAGATTTCTCCTGGTGTGGTCCATCCTTCTGCCACAGAGCACCTCTGAGAAGAATCAGGATTCATCTTCTTTACACCATCCTAGGGGGCAGCTTTAGGCATCATGAGGTCCTCCTCTGAGCATTCTCTTCTTGATCCTTCTTGATGAATCATCTGACTCATAGATGCACAGAATGTCTTGGGTTGGACAGGACCTGTAAAGATCATCTGGCTCATCCTTCCTGCCACAGGCAGAGACATCTTTCACTAGATCAAATTACTCAAAACCCCATCCAACTTGGCCTTGAACACTTACAGGGGTGGGGTATCCACAGGTTCTCTAGGCATTATGGTCCACAGTCTCACCACCCTTAGGACAAGAGGCAGCTCCCTCAACCTACCATTATGTACCATATGCCCCAGCCCCTTACTATCTTGAAGGCCATGGGCTGGGTCCACAGCCTACACATTAGTGTCCTCCCTGGGCTGGGAAGACTGGGAGGGAACCAAAGAGTCCAGATGCAGTTGCCAAATTACAAAATAAGAGAGGAGGAAAGCTTTTTATTCTTGTTTTATTGTGTTTGGAATAGTTATTTGCCTAATCTTGAAAAGAACCCCAAATGGAGCATCTAGAAGGGACCTTAATGCTGAGGGCCAGCACTTATTCCTGGTAGAACTTCAGTCTTCTGCTTCTCCAAAGGGAAAACTGTCTCTTTAATGCCTTTGGTTCACTTACTGTTATTCTTTGTGCATGGCCATAGAGGTTCCATCTGCTACTTCCATCCCATGTCAGGCAGCCTTGTCATCCTCAGACTGAAGAAACGCCTCCTCCAGGCCCAGGGGACCTCAGTGGCCCTCTGAGGGATGGCTCCTGTTGCACCCGCACAGCAGCCCAGCAGTATCCAGGTGGTCTCATCCTTTTTTCTTCATGCTCAGAGCAAAGGAGATGGCATCTCTTGAGGAGAGGACGGGGGAAGGGGTGGGAGATGGGAAAGAATCGTTCACAGCACCTGGGGAAATCAAAATATAAACACTAATCGCCAGGAGATGCTTTAAGTGAGCCTGCAGGATGGCCAGGCAAGAGGCTGTGCTTCTGGCTAATGCCAGAGATGGAGACTGGGCCAATGGTAAAGCACTGGCTGGGTTCTCCTGTAACACTGCTGCCATGGAATTATGGAGGGGAGCGCTGGCTCAGTTTAGTGGTGCCAGGTGAGGCATGCTGGAGGTGATCGACTTCCATCAGTTCTTCCTGACTTTCAGGTGGCTCCATACCATAGGCTCCACACCATCAGTCATGTGAGCAATGGCCATCACTACCATGTGGCCGATGGTATCCACCCTCTGACACTGCCTCCTCTTCCTCTATGGCTCCTACAACTGCATCTCTGCTGCCCCATGCAAAGGTGAGCAGCCACCCTCCTTGCTGCTCTGGGACCTCTTGCTCCAGGCATCATTGGCATTTGAGGGCCTTAAGCTCACTGAACTGTGAGCCGACTGCTGGGGTCCACGTATTTATAGGGCCTGGAACAGAAGGCAGCAAGGTGGTTTGTGACATCAGGAGACCACTGATTGCCATACATATAGCCAAATGTATTTGTTCTGGGAGGGGGGGTTCTGTGACCTGAAAGATGCCCTTCTATGGGAGAAAGAGGAGAACAGAGAGGTGGCAGCTTTTCAGGAGAACATCTGTTGGACTGTATTCTGAAAGGCTGGGTTGATCTGATAGTTAGTTCTTATGGTCATCAGTGCTATGTGACCAAGAGGTTTTATTTGTTTTAATAAAGTAAGGTTATTGATTTAAAAAAAAGAAAAATGTCAAATTTGTTTATCTCCAAGACATGGTAATTGCAAAATAGACTTCTTACATTTGCTTATTATATTAGACAGGAAATCTATTTTCAAGGTATGCCTCTGTGGAAATTATAGTTCAGTCAGGTTTGATAGAAAACTTTCTTTTGGCAGAGTTTTGGTTTACTTTGCAGTGTAAGTTCAAAATGACTTAGAGATTGTCAAGCTGTCATCCTAACAGCCAGTACTAACATCACCTCTTATTTATTTTTACTGATATCATAAATATTTATAGCATTTTGCATCTACATTGTGTTTTCTATTCATGAATTTCAAAGGCTTTAAAAATGGTAAAAAACTCTCTCTCTCTCTTTGACAGGTAAAGGATTTTAAGCATTTGTATGCTTGATGGTTCAAAGGGTAACTTAAATGCTTATTTGCAGAGTGTATTTCCATGTATTTCTTGAGTATCTCTCTGGATGCATGGCATTGATTAGTATCTAATTTTGTAATAGTTAAATAATTTCATGGAGAGACACCTACTCAGGCAGAAAAATCCAAATTGCCATGTAAAACACTGGATTCTGACTATGTCTTCAACTGGGAATTATTTGTTCATTTTGAGTAACACTGTATTTGAAACCAAGAGATAAAACTAAGGTATTTCTGTGATAGGAAATGAAGAGAGAATTCTAAAGCCACTAGGTGTCACTGCTTGACTGCCTTTTGGTAAAATAAATATGCAAAGGACTGCAATGGCTCTGAGTAGTGCTTCACTGGGAAAATACTTAATTGCTTGTTCAACAAACAGCATCTCTTATCAGTATCACAGGTTCCAAAAGACTTTCAACTTTGCTTGAAAAATGATATCTTTGAAATATTTAATTTATTAAGACTGACTTATTTTCCTGCCAGCTTTCAAAATACATAATGTTATTTTGTAATAAGTGATCAGAAGAATTTTTGAATACAGTGGAACTCTGAAGCAGAGGGGGGAAAAGAAAGACATTTATATCACCTGGAATATGTTTGACTTCCTTCTTGTTTTTAACCACCTTCAGATTATCAGCTAAGTGGGGCACAAGGGTTTAATAAGAAGGACAGAAGTTCTGAATAAAAACAAATGAAAATGTAAAAGGGTTAAAGATATGTGGTACTTACTGTTTCCATTTATAGTCTCTTTTTCTTAAGGTACTGTATACATAATTTAAAGCCTGTTGCTGGAGAACAGGGGCTGATCTGGCAACCTGAAAGCAAAATCTGGCATTACGGTGGCAGTTTAAACTAAATCAGACTGTAGTTACAGCTTCATCCAAATAGGCAATAGACTGATTATACATTAAAAAAATTGATAGAAAGGACATACCAAGAAAATATTACTAATCAATGTAAAGTGCTGTGCATCAATGCTTTATACAACATTGTTTCATGATCTTGGGTTATCTGAAGTCTCTGGAAGGTTGGCATAGGTATAATTCAGGAAAAAATCAGTAAGCCACTGCCCTGCTTTTCTTCAGTTTCTCACTGTCCTATATCCTTATTTTTTCATCTTGTTTGAAGAGATCAGAATTTAAAATTTCATTGGAATGAAAATGCATTTAAAATTCTTGAAATTCTGTACAAAAGAAAGGACTTTCTTATCAAATCGGTAGTCTTCCTAAATTTTCAGTTAATACACAAGGCAACAGTCCCTCTTCTTGAGATTTTCAATTCCCATTTTATTGCAAGGGTTTATGTTCCTTTGGTGGGAAAAGGGATGGAGGGGTGGGGGACGAGGAAGTCAGTCTGTTTTATTTCTTCTAGCCCTTGGAAATCTTTCCCCCTGTTTTACTCCTGAGACAGGTCTCATGAAAAACTTTGCTTTGGGAAGAGTCCCAAACTACGCTTTCCTTAGATAAGAAAAAGGTTAAGATATACACCAATGCAACATTTGAAACTTAAGGCTGATCACAAGTGAACTCTTTGCCTGCCTTCTAAGATGGTTACAGTTACCCAGAGCCTGCCTTTTGCTTTATTTATACAAGGCCCATAGTTCTTCCAGAGCTGCACCCTTTTGATGTCTTCCATTTTTCTTCAGCATGAATATATTTTTGGACTTCATGATTTTTAGGCGTCTCATTATTTGAGGTTTGAATCTAGCAGTATTGTAATAAGAACATCCAATTCCTTCCTTGTCAGTCTTCATCAGTAGCAAACAAGCCCATTCAGTTACTGGAGAACCACACTGCAATACTGTTGTTCAGGTATTTTTGAAACTGCGGAATGAGTTTTCAACCTCCTTTTTTTTTTGTCCCATCCTACATTGCAAAGTGTCTTAATTCATGGCTAAAGGCAGTGTGTAAACTCTTGTGCTCCATATTCTAACTATATGAAGTAATCTTGACAATCACTCCAAATAATCCAGGCGCCCTTTCATTTCATTTCCTCATATGCATCACTTATTTCAGTCTTCAGCACCTCTTTGTTGAAAAAATTGCAGCCTCTTGTGAACTCACAAGCCCCTAAAATCCTCCATAGCTGTCAGTTTACCAATTAAAGAAAACCCCCAACCACATAAAGATAAGGGAATATTTGTATCCTGCTCATACAATTCCACCTTTTCTGAAGACCTCCCTACAAGCTCATTAACAGATTCTCAAAAAGAAGGAGCATAAGTGTCTATTTGGATGAAAAGCAATTGTCAGAGATCAGCTGTTGGCCCTGATTTCAGATATTACTTAGATTCTACCCCAAACAGGTAAAAACATGGAAATTTGGTTCTGGCTGACCAGCAGGAAAATCAATCTAGGGTATAAATAGCCTCAAATATTACTTGTAATATAAATTGATTTTATAAATCGAACTTGAAACCCACATATAACCACTTAGAACTATGCAGAACCTAATCCAAATTTTCTACATAGAGCATCTGGACCTGGAAATCTGATTTAAAACAGGAGTTCAGCTGAATCTGGGCTGATGCTGGTGTAAGCGGGTACATTTACCAACTGTTAAAGCACTTTCAAACTATTTTCTTCAAAATCTTTTTTTGAACTTCCTGAACTGTGGACTCCAAAACTGGATATGAGAGTTTTGCCATGGGCACAATGAAATCTCTTACAGACACAGTGTAACCTTTCCTCACCTTTTCTGTGTTCCTATGATCTTTCAAGGAATATATTTTCTTCTGTTCCATATTATCACATTTGTACTTAAAGGTTTGTGTGTATCAGATTGGAAGAATTCTCAGGCATTTTAATGCTGATAAAATTACTTTTCTCAAAGGAAAAATGTATTGACAAAACCCCTGTAATCCTTGACTGGCTTTTATAGTAATTAAAAAATGTAAGCGCTCACTAATTGAAACATAAATAATTGCATATGTTTAGAAAATTTATGGAATTACTAATGATATAGGGCTGGGGGTAGAGGGACTAACAATCGATGACATAACACACTTCAAAAAAACAATTTCAGAGCTTCAAGTTCACAAAGCAAGAGGCACTCAAAGATGTAACGATCTGCCTTTATTTTTAATTTTTAACTGATGAATAAATTAAAAAAAATTCTTTGTAGAGAAATTCAGGATGAGAATGAGTTAAGGACTGGCCCATCCAAAATAGGAGCAAGGCATGTAAATAGCAAGAAAGTATAGCTGTTGAAACAAAATACTGAAAGAACTGAAGACTGGAAGATATGCAGCAGCCAAAACTAGACTGGTGCACTCTACATGAGGACTGAGGAAATTCAGTCCACAGAAAGCACTGTTCTCCTGCCTCTCCTTCCTGAATCTCCAGTGAGAAAATGAACTTGCCCTNAGCACCCTCCTCTCCACAACCTCCTTTCAGGTAGTTGTAGAGAGCAATGAGGTCTCCTCTCAGCCTCCTCTTCTCCAGGCTAAACAACCCCAGCTCTCTCAGCTGTTCCTCATAAGGCCTATTCTCCAGCCCCTTCACCAGCCTTGTTGCTCTTCTCTGGACTTGCTCCAGAGGCTCAGCATCCTTCTTGCGGTGAGGGGCCCAGAATGGCTCAGTATCAGTGAGAATGTAATAAAGTGGGAATTATTGTTAGCAACAGCTATTTTGCCAACTGTATTTTGAAAAATAATTTATTTTATAAAGCTTATTTGGAGTATACCCTTCTTCCTTTTTAAAAATACTTTTGTTTACTGCATGTTTTAAAACATAGTAGAAGAAGATATTTTCCTTTTTTTTGGTCTTTTATTTTTTTTATGCCTGCTAAGACTCTCAGTTGTCTGTATCATTTTCCTTGAAACATGGTAAATAATTCACAAGTTTTCCTATTTGTAGGGGCTAGTATTAGCATAGCTGTCATGATGGCTGAAACCAGGAGGAGCTACCATCAAAATACAGGATTTGGGTCTTTTTCTCAGCACGTCTTCATTTTAATTACTAAGTTTGAGGCTCTTTCAAGCAGTCGTGTTCTTGCTGTATTATTTTATTTAATACAAAAGAATCAGAACAAGGAATTACACTTGGTACATTAATNCGGTGAGGGGCCCAGAATGGCTCAGTATCAGTGAGAATGTAATAAAGTGGGAATTATTGTTAGCAACAGCTATTTTGCCAACTGTATTTTGAAAAATAATTTATTTTATAAAGCTTATTTGGAGTATACCCTTCTTCCTTTTTAAAAATACTTTTGTTTACTGCACGTTTTAAAACATAGTAGAAGAAGTTATTTTCCTTTTTTTGGTCTTTTTTGTTTTATGCCTGCTAAGACTCTCAGTTGTCTGNGGTGCATATACTGCAGTGTATCTCTGTTTCCATAATCTGTCCTTTCACCTGGGTTCTGCTCTTAAAAAACACATAAAACAATATCATGCAATGATAAGTCCCTTACCTTAAGCACTCTATAAAAATGTTTTCATTCCACATATTAAAATACAAGTGTTTCTTCTTCTCTTTCCCCACTCACTGCCAGCCCTACAAATTCTATCTTGCTCCTAAAAATAAAACAAGGTGGTTATTTCCATTTCCATAGAGTGCTGCAATTTCAAAGATTGCTTTATATATCAAACAAAGCTTCACTTATACTTTCCCAAATGCATTGTCTCTGGAATTTATGTTAGGTAACCCTTACAGAATAGTTTCAGTTCTCTCATAGTTGTGCACCTTAAGAACAGGCTAGATTCAGTTATGTGCAACAGCTGGGATGAATTTAGATAAACTTGGGTAGAAATTATGATTTTCAGCTCCTAGACCAAACTTCAAATTTTTTTTAATAAAAGCCTCCATGTGCGGGGGCTATCCTACAGAATGCTTCAGACAACATATATGTTTGTATATGTACCCTACATCACCCAATTTTAAGCCTTCTTCTGTGAGAACTTCATTTTTGACCATGGAGGAGTCAGCTATCCATGACTATACAATGCCCACACAGGTATCCGTATTAACCACCTTGCCATGCTTCTTTTCCAGATATCACTACTGTTCTGTGTCCTTAGTTACATGAAGGCTTTGCCATACAGGTTCACAGCCTGTTTCTCCCCATTGATGGAAGCTGAGGTGCCAGTAAAGTACACAATGCTTGAAAATTAATTCTGAAGTCAGCACATAACCCCACCCTTGAATGTGGGGAAGAAACAGGCTTTAAACTTGCACACTCAGCTAATTGCAGTGGAGGTAAGTAAAAGCAATTGAATTGTTTGAGGGGGGAAAGATTTATGAGGGGAATTTTAGCTGCAGCCTGAAGTGGATAAGGGAAATAATTATGGGATGGCAGCACCAACCGTGCAAGTATGATTACTCACAAAGTAGCAAACATGAACAATATGTTCTTTCCTCCTTTTATAACACGAGAAGTGGGATCCTTGTCTGAAATTAAAATTGGTCAGTCTGTCAGCTCAGACTCTTAAATCTTTATTAGCCCATTTTCCCTTCTAAGTTCCATTTCTGAAAGGCATTTAAATGCATGCCTACTTTTAAACACAGAAGAGCTACTGTTGAAGGCAATCTGAATTCCAAATTAGCCATATATATTTTAGTACTCTGCCAAAAAGGAGCTTTGAATAACAATATCAAAGAATTGGATATTTTATTCCCTTTACATTGATTAAACTGAGATGAGCATATGTCTCAAAGCTACTTCAGTGGATGGTCCATTTGTCATACTGACTGTTGACCATCCCGTGTTCCTTAGGGCTGGCAGCTTGGAGTAACACAACATCAAGTGGAGTGATTTACTGTATAATTTTTTCTGATTTGTGAAAGCCACAGTTTCTCACATTCAGGCCCAGTATTTGATAAAAGCTCTACTGTTGTGGTTCCTAGTATTTATGGTGCAATATATCCAGAAGGGTTACAGTTGCTGTCATGTTGCCTAATGCATTTTTCCTTTTGACTTTGAAATATATTATCCTGCGTGATATAGATGGAAGGCCTGACCTGATGAAGGCTACTGTATAATGCCATAGCTAATGGCATGTTGATAATTATTTATAAAAATCACGAAGGGAAATGCAGTGCTCAGGAAAGGTGAAGGCTTGAAATCCCTGCACATCAAAGTCCTTTAGCCTTTACCTTGGGACTGTTTTTTCTGCCCCTATGGTAGAAGGCCAAGTGAACTTTCTCCCACTGCGCCTCTACCTCCTTTTCTCCCACACGTAGTCAGGGCACCTTTGCAAGCAGAAGGTTAGTTTTATTTTTTCCATCTTTGATCCATGACCTTTTGTTGAGACTGCAACTAATCAAAGTCAGTTGGGATTATTTTTTTGTTGTTGTTATTCATGTGTAAAATCTGTCTGCAAAGCTGGAGACTGAAACCAGCACTGCTTCATATACAATAAAGGGCACTACAAAGGGCTTGTAAGCAAGAAAATTTTCGAAGACTGGTAGGCAACACATTTTTTAGTCCCTAGATACCAGGAAGATGTAAGATAACCTTCCTTTTCTCCCATTCTATCTCAGCCTAGGCTACTAGACCATCTTTTCATCACCTGAAGTAGCATCATAAACAAAAGCATTCTCCCTATAGCTCAGGACAGGACCTCAAAGACTCCATGGAGAAACCTATAAGTGCATTGCAGAAATCCCATCTCAATGGTATGTGTAAAATACCAGCCTTATTAATATTGTCATGATTACTTTCACAGTGAATGCATATTTTTCAGTGGTAGTTGCTTTCAAAATTGCTAGTATAGAGATTACATTCGATCAAGGGATATGAAATGCACTAAAATCTGCTTAGTTTCGTCATACAAGAAAGAAACAAATTTGGGCAAGCCAGTAGTTTCTGTGTCCTGAAGGTCACTGACAGATTCATAATGGGGCCAGTTAATGTGCATCTGTATGGAGTCACTGTTTTCCTGCCAAAAATCCTGCAGTTCACGGAAGAAGCTTTGGTGCAGCTACACTGTGGCCATGCCCAGAAGTACAAAAGACTCAAACTTGACCTTATCGGAAAATTTGGTCTTTTTGGGTGTTAGATGGAGTCTATTTACTGCTTACAAGCTTTGGATGGGAATTTAACTTTTGACCTTCACGAAGCAGGTGGAAAAGGAAGGTGCCTGTAATTAAAGTAGCAAAAAGACAGTCCGCAGCCAACAAGACCAATCAATGGCATAGGTTTTTTTTAATGTTCTTTTACAAATTTGAGCTTTGTACCTTTTACCCAAGGACATCAAACATCTTAAAATTAGGACTGGATTAATACATACTGCAGTCTTGCATACTGAAAAGGGAAGTAATCCATTTTCCTCAAAATAACTTTTAAGGACTTTTACCTACCATACATGGACATTTGCAAAGGTCAACTTCCCATCCTTTAGAGCCTTTAATACAGTTGACTAACATTTAGGTTATTTAATTAATCTAGTTATTTTTCTTAGGTTTTGTTTAAGGATTTTTCCTCCTTTTACAAATAGTAGTCCTGAGTCCTAAATTAATTTTGTCTCTTCATCCCAATAAATACATAAGGATCAATCCTTATGTTTTATTTGAATGAGCATTCAGATGATATTCCTTCTGTCTACTGCAGAAACCGTAACTCCTCCAGACTTCTGCTTCTGAGAAGTGGTGGTTTGAATTTGAATCATATATATTACCTGCTGTGCTTAGTGCATATCCAAAGTTAATGACTGTTATTTTTGCCCAATTGCTTTCTGCTTGTGTACTGCGTGGAAAGAGTTGAAAAGTGATTTTAAAAATTTAAAGAAGCAGGAAGACAGTATATCATTTAATAAAATTATCATACCTACTAGAATATATGCACTTTCATTACATGTGAAGGCTTCCAAATCTTGTTGTGTCGTCTTCTTAAATAAAACGAGCTATTTACAGATAAAATTTTAGGTAAAAATTAGTAAGTTTTGAGCAATCCCTTCCCAAGCTAAGGTTAAAACCAGTGCACTAGACATAAATAGCTCTGAGCAGCAGGGATGAAAGTAGCGGAAAAGTTAAGTTACAATGAGGAGAAAACATTAAAAAAAAGAATGTATGAGACAGAAGTAAATGAGAGAGAATAGGAAATGAGATATATAAATTAGGGAGTGGTTATGTAATGAAAGGATTACTTTGCACTAGAGAGAAGACTGAGATCAGAAAGCAAAAGAAAACAGCAAGATCAAAGAGAAGGATGCTGAGTGAACAGGAGAGTGTGAAAATACCAGGCAGTGAAATAGGAAAGAAGTGGTAGAAAAATAGTAACTTCAGCAGACAGCTAATAATGGAGAGGAAACTGAAAAGCAAAGTTATAAGTAAAACGAGAAACCCAGAGAAAGAATTTGCCAGTGGAAGAGACTAGATCTGAAGGGGAAACAGTCTACTCAGCCTTAGCAGAAGGGATAACTTTCACCACACTATGGGTGGTGGCAAAGATAGAAGCTGTTGATAGAGAAGGTGAGTGCAGGGATCATTTTTTGGTTTTGCTTTTAACATGATACATTTCTGTTATGACCTCATGCAAACCAATTTCTACCAGATGATGACTTTAGTGTTACTCTCTTTTCTGTATTTCTAACCTCCTCTATTTTAGGTTAATATTATTCTCTCCCTATGAAACTTCAGGTATTTATCTTTTAATTTAATAAGTCTCCTTAGATTAAGCAATTATGATTACCATTCACTGCAACCTGGTCTTGATCTAGCCCAGACCACCAGCCATTCTAATTAAAAGTTTCACTAATGAACTTTATTTAATGGACAGAGAAGAATCAGGCAATCTGAACTGATAAACTAAAGATGATGATGTTTTCCCTTGCACTGAATAGGAGTCACCTTTGATTTACAGAGAAAGATCTTCTCTGCACCCAGGAAGGTCCTGTTAATCTCAGCTGCACCTGATACATTTTATCAGCAAGAACTTAACTCTGAACTCATGGCTTTGTAACTGACCCTAAGCTGGGGATGCTCCTTGACTCTTTCTCTGTTCCACAGATCTTCCATTCTCCAGGACCATTTTTTTGCCTAACCCCTTAAGGAGATGGTATACCATTTACACACATTTTCGTCACATTGAGTTACAAAATTTACCTTCCATACTCCACTGGGAGTATTGCAGTCTGCAATATTTAGACCACTTTAAAGTCAACCAATGTAGTGAACATAGTAACAGCAGCTAAGGTTTCTGCTCACTGTTCCCTGCAGAAGTATCAGAATGTGCCACCCGAGGACACAAATGAGGAACTGACAGCCACCTTACACCAAGCACATATTCATCACATGTCCAACATGCTTTGACCTGATCTACTGTGAAATGAATCCCAGAATGGGCATCTGGACTCAGCTGTTTCCATTTTTCTTCACCATGCTTTAGACTAGAGCAGGTGGAAGAAACAGCTGGAAACTTTCTGCAGTGTCTTTAATAAACAATTCCATGAGCTTCAGCTGTACACACTGTCTCAGGCTGCTAAATTCCTTTCACTTGAAGTTTATATAAAGGATTAGCAGCTGCCAAATAAACATAAGATAACTGTAGCAGGTGATGAGTTCCTCATTTTTTGCAAGGAAATACTAATAGTCTGTTTCTGAGATAAAGACTCACCACAATTCAGTTCTAGTACTAGAACAAGACATGTGGATTACATCTAAGATCTGCAATTACTTTCTGAGTGCTATTTAGCATTTTCAGAACATAAGTATGCTGAAATCTCTCCTTTTTTAGTGCTGGACTGCAAATTTTAGTCCCTCCTTTTTTAATGCTCCCTGGGAGTATGATAATACCTTGATTAACGAGCTTCAAGATTCTGCTGCAGTTTGCTTGAAATCTCACTGGTATGAAAGGCCGAGCTGAAGCTGAACTGTGTTTCTTCACAGGACTTTAAATTGAGTGCCAGTAAAATTCTTCACTAGGTACAGAATTATACAAAGGGTTTAGTTAAGCGTGTTTTGTACCAACTCTAACTTTTTATCATGGAGCTTTTACAGTTACTTTTTCTAGATATATATATATTCCAGTTGAATTCTGTGCCTTGGTGAGTACCAGGTCCTATAAGGAGCTAATTTTAGCTTTTTCAAGTCCAGGTAAAGGTATACAGCAAGAAGGGTAGAGGGAAATACAGCTTTGCTCTCAAGTTGTTACTATCTTCTGGAGCAATCATTATGATTTTAAATTCTCATACAGCAGAGGCTGCAAGGGCTGCTCAGCTCCCTGTTTGCATTTCTTCTGCCCCTTTGGGCTCATAGCTGTTGCTGGGGTTTGTCATATAGCGTGTAGTGTAGGGGTTTGTCAAGAGAAAAAGAAGCTTCCATTTGTCTGTCGGCTACCTCACTGTCAGCCTGATGCTACTACCATGGAAATAATGATAACGTTGGCATAATGGGAGGGTCAGGCCTGTGGTTTTCAGCAAGGAGTTTGCAATCATAATAAACTACTAGTTGAAGTGGGCGTTTTGTAGTTTAGCCTTGTTGAAACTGAATTGTAAATACATCATGTGCTCTTATAACAACACTGACAGGACTTGAAGGAAAGTTACTTCATCCTACTTGATATATATTTATGTCTATATATATGTACAGATATTTAAATAAAAATGGACTTTCATGAATGTGCTTACTTACTAGTAAGTATTTAATTGCTGGAGGTATGGTACTTTTGCCTCTGTTTTTAGGTGTAGTAAAAATGATTACCCTCTTTATCTACTGGGGTACCGACTGCATGTAACGCTGATTGATCTACAAAACAATTCATAAGGACAGCAGATCTGCTCCTCTTAACCACTTGGCAAAGCAATTATAGTAATTTTTTTTCTTGTTCAAAGCAGCAAGGAACTAAAAAGGGAACATAAAATTAGCCTAGGCAGACATATACCTCACCAACAGAGATGGGGAACAAGTGAAATACTCTAAAAACAGGTACAGTAATTAATTCTGTACTCTTTCAATATGAATATCCAAGTCAATCTCAGCCCCCTGCGTTCTCTTTCCCTACCTTATGTCTTGATGTTGCAGAGCTCAATGCTAACATTTAAAGGTATTCTGAAGCACACTTCTCTGCAGTTACTCAGTGTTTCCTGTTATAATGAAGTGTAATTGCTTATCCGAGTCACAGAATTCTGCGATGTATTTTATGGCCTTGTGGAAAAACATGACAAATGTCATAGAGGAAGTTTGAGCTGAGATTTCTAGCTACTGTCCTTTGATTCATTCTGCATGTCTTGCTGTTTCTCCCCTATTGAATGCAATCACCAAGGCACTTTGGGGCTTTCATGTATTTCCTGCTCAATCTATTTTCTATGATGGAATATCTTTGTTGGGCTGAAAATATTCAATGAATTCACTGTAAATTCACAGATACTTTTAGAATAGCTGAACTGTATTTTCTGGAGAATTTACTATTAGTATGGAAATGTTTGCTAGCCTCTATTTCTGAAAATATAGTGTTCAAAGAATAATTTGCATAACCAATCACATTCATATTTGAGGAACAAATATTTCTCCTACTAAATGTATGGGTCATAAACATGTATTTGAAAATAAAGCTGGAACTTTTAGAGAACCTTTGTATATCTAGGTTCCCTATCTTTCGGTGATGTGAAAATCTCTTTGGTATAAAAGCTTTTTCAACTTAGCATTAACAGTGACTTCTATTTAAAACATTACTGCAGTTAAGATGTTTGTATTTTCATTAATGCATGAAGTTACAGTTATCCACAAATTCTGTTATGCTTTAATACTTTCAGATGTATCTTCAAATATAACACGTGGAGACCAAACAAAAAGTTGCCTTAACACAGACTCCTAATCTGTGTAATAAACACATACAGAATATCAAAGACAAAAGAATGTGAACAATAGAGTAAAGTTACAGAGTAGTAGTTGTGTTATGGATGCTTCACTTTCTCTTTCCCTGGGGCACATCTCATCTGCTTGTAATCATGTAACATCCTGATAAAAACTACAGCTATTATTTAAAGGATAAATTAATATTGGGCAAGCACAAATGAACACTGTAGATATTCTTGCTTGCCCCTGGTCTTCTGTGTCACTTGCTGTGCTTTGGTATTGTGTTGCCATTCAGCTGAATTCATACAGTTATCAGTGCAGTCTTAACGTATTTGGCAGTAGACCAAAGCTACAGAAAATGAACAAAGGTTTTTTAAAATAATGGACTAAGTCCTCAGTTCAGTTGCTTCAATTTATGCTTGCTGAAGTCCTGTTCCAATACCATCAGTGTCTTTAATAAATCAATCTTTACTGCTACAACTTTTGTCACAGGAACTAAATAAAAGCACTATGCATTTACTGACTGGAAAGACAATGAACTGATGTGAACCATTTAATGTAGGTGTTGTTTTGTTAATGTTCCACAGATAACTACCTGAAATTCAAAGTCACTTTTTATTTTGAAAAAATACAGTGTCTGTGGTATAGATTCTGAAAACAATCTCTTGGTATCATTACCTTTTTAACAATAGGGTGAATATCTCAGAAGTGAACTTTTAGGCTCCATTTAGTTACAGAAATATTTGTATTTATCATTTATTTGAGGTTTGGTTTTCCTGTAAGTGGCTGATTAGTGAAGGTGGATGTTATAAATGGATGCTCTTTCCTCGTATGTCCCTGAACATAGGTTTTATTAATGTAAAGACCATAGCCCTTTGTGAAATTTTTTTCCTTGTCATGTAGTTAGGATGCTAAAACCACAAGGTGACATTTATAGGAGATTCAGATTAGAAGAAAAAAGAAAATTCCTTTTGATACAGAAGTGTTTGAAAGAGCAGACTCATATAAAACAACAGAAAACAGGTTAATGCATTAAAGCTGTTGCATTGAATGTAGAGCTTGCTATCATTACCTAAAAGTATAAATGAAAATGGCAAGCAGCTCCTGCCTAAACAGTAAAAGAAGTGGTTAGCAGATTTCATAGGGAGAATAAACAGCTGAAATCATTCTGGCTCATTTTTAGAACAAAGCTCTGTTTGATGTAGAAAATAAGCTACCACCTTTCACTCTCTTTGATCATTTAAGATAAGAGGCTCGATCCTGTAATTTCAGATTGCATAATTCAAGAGTGTTACTAACAAGAGGAATAAAGTAAAATATATGTATTTGTACATCTATATTATACTGTGTATATTATTTTAAAATACAGAATTTTAAAGTATAGTATTTAAAACTATATTAACTACATTTTTAACACACGTGTGGAAGACAACTGGCCTTGTAGAATAAGTATACAGCTTGTCTGTTGGACATTTTTTTGTGATAATTCCTGGGTTATAAACTTTGAAGTTATTGTGTGTGGAGAAATTAAAGAATGGGAAGTTCAAAATAAGGAAGTAATATGCACTTTCAATTCTATGCTTAATAGTGAGAATGACTTGCAAGGATTTCTTGCATCACATGCCTTTCTGCGGTAAAAGGAACAAGTGTAGGATGATAATGTCACATATCAGTCCTTAACTGATGTTTCAGCCCCTTCATGTGCAGAACAATCCTTACCTGCCAAGGTTTGTCTTAACCCATTTGCTCCTCAGGAATAAATGAAGATTTATCTCTCTGGTTTAGACCTTTATAAGTGATGGGTAATAGTGGGTGTACTGGTTTTAAGATACATGAATAATATTAATCTAAAGGGAAAAAAGTTCAAGGAGAAACTTGCCTAGTGCACTCTTAAAACACATTTTGAAAGGACCTTTAATTGGCTAGCACTCTATAATGATGGTACTTACAAGAATTGCTCACTTATAAAAAAAATTCTATTGCTTTAATTTATAAAGCAGCTGTTTCAGACTCTTTTCCCATAAAATGAACTCCCTGGGGTAGATGGGATTCAAAGACGCTTTTACTTGCCTCCTACTACTTCCAGGGAGCTCACCAGGCTGACTCCAATTGCAACAAGTCACTTCTACTACACAAAGTGCCATGTTTACTAGTTTCCTGATCCACTAGGTAACTACAGGACCTTCTTGTTGTGAGTGTTGGAAGAAAGTAGTGGCTACACAGCACTGCCATCCTGTCCAGTCTCCTGATTGAAGGATAAATGACCTGCAAGAACAGGCATCTTTATGTTGCTAGGACCTTGGAATCGCTTCCAACACATTTTGGATTATGTTAAGTAGATAATATAAAGTGGTCAACAAAATCCAAATATGGACATTATAATTACAAAATAATTAGCTGAAACACAGAGAAGAGTGATATTTCATCTACTTGTGTGAAGATCTAATCTAGCAAGTCTCTTTCCCCTTATCAAAATAGGGCTTCTTCCTTAAGTTTTGCAGAATGTAATTGTATATTCCTGTTTTCTGGCTCTTGGTTACTCTGTCTTTCTGCAGTTACTAATGTCCCTTTTGAATGTATCCATGCTTGACTGAATTATTAATAAGTCATTAACCTATAGAAGGATTATTGTGCCCTCTGAATTTATGGAAAATACTTGTCAGACTTTGAAGCCCTTATACACTTGGAGGTTACATTCCATGAATATTGGTACTCCACACTTTTCACACATCCCACAGCATGATAAATAAACCCATCTCATTGCCATCTCTTGACTCAGGCTAGCTTGACAGCAACTGATCACTTTGATGTGTTAGTGGATTTGTGGAGGCTGACCTTCAGCTATGCCTTAAAGAACGCCGTGACAAACCACACGCAGACACAGCAGCTGAAGAAGAAAAGAAAAGGATTTTAAAGCAGTGACAAAAAGATAAGTGAGATAAGTGCAGAACTGTCAGGTCTTGTGGCCTTGGCGTGGTTACATGATTGGCACTTGTGTTCTACTATCACCTAGGAAAAATTGCTTCCCTATCTTTCTGCCCAGGAGCTGGGATATCTGAGCACTGTCTTGTACTTGTCTAAGTTATACATCCTTGCTCCACAGTATGTGGCCAGACCATTTAAGGAGATATAACAAAATCTGACTGTTGTGGATATCTTGTATTTTGTGTCACGCTTCCCTGTCTCAGTGTTCAGCATTGAGGAACTTCTTATTGTGTGCCTTTTCTCAAGGCCAGTTAGAGTTATTTTTTATCAAATCTCTATGAAAAAAAGACTACGGTTCTACAAATAAATTGAAATTTATTTTTTAAAGCTCAGTGAGCGTTACACAGAAAGCAATGTAGGAAAGGACAGCCTGGGAGAGCAGAGTGAGTTTAGAAGAAAGATTTCTTTCCTTAGGCTGGAGGGGTAAGATACTTCACCGGCTACCATCTTGAGCATATATTTATTGTTCTTTTTAATATTTGAAATATAGGGTAACATCAGCAAAACACCACAAAGCATATCTCTGACCTCTTACCCACTTGTCAACTCAGCATTCTGGGTAAGTCACTGTCATGAGAAATGAAGATTCAAAGAGCAAAGGATTTACTAGGAGGTAGAATAGCCTGTCATATTTCCATTTCTGTTAGCTATGTCCCACTATGTCTTATTACTGGCTCAGTTTTGTAACTGACTCCAGCCCTGGGCTTTAAATGCTTTTTTGGTAGGGAAAGGGATTTTCCCAGGGTAAGGGAAATTATGATGCGCTGTGCTATGCCATACCTTACCTTGCCATACCATACATTACCATACCATATATTAACATACATTACGCTAGAATACCATATATTACCATGCATTACCATACCATACATTACCGTAACATATCAAGCATTACCATGAATTACCATACCATACATGGCCATACCATATATTACCATAAATATCCTTACCATACCATACATTAGCATGCATTAGCATCCCATCCCATACCCTACATTACCATACATTAAAATACATTGCAATACATTACCATGGAATACCATACCATACATTGCCACGCCATACCATACATTACCATACAATACATTACCATAGATTACAATACCATACATTACATTACCGTACATTACTATATATTACCATACATGACGTTACCATCCATTACATTACGATACCATACCATACAATAACATACCATACCACAATCTCACAGTAACATACCATGCATTACCATACCGTGCATTACCGTACCATGCGTTGCCATGCCTTTCCATACCATGCCATGCCATGCTGTGCCATACTTTACCACACATTATCATACCATACAATACGTAACTATACATTACATGACCATACATTACCATATACTACCATACATTACATTAGCATATCTTACATTACCATGCCATGCCATACCATACCTAACCATACTGTACCATACCATACCTTACATTACCATACCATGCATTGCCATGCCTTGCTACGTCATGCCTTGCCATGCCATGCCATAAATTACCATATGTTACCATACATTACCATTCATTGCCATGCCCTACAATACCTTATCATACATTACGATGCCATACATTACCATGCCATTCCATAACATGCATTACCATACCTCACAATACCTTACCATACCTTACCATACCATGCCATGCCATACCATATATTACCCCACATTACCATACCATACATTACCATGCCATGCCATGCCATACTTTACCATTCCATGGCATGCCATGCAATACCGTACCATATCAAACCATGCATTACCATACTATACCATACCATACCATACCTTACATTACCATGCCATGCCATATCATACCATACCTTGCCACATATTACCATACATTACCATAGCATACATTATCATAGCATATATACATAACCATACCATACATTACCATGCCATGCCATGCCATGCCATGCCATACCATACCATACCATACCATACCATACCATACCATACCATACCATACCATACCATACCATACCATACATTACCATGCCATGCCATGCGATGCCATGCGATGCCACACATTACCATGCCACACATTGCCATACATTACCATACCATACATTACCATGCCATACATTACTATGCCATTCGATGCCATGCCATGCCATATCGTACCATGCCATAAGGTACCGTACTGCACCACACCACACCACACATTACCATACATTATCATACATTGCATTTCCATGCATTTCCATGCATTACCTGGCCATGCCATGCCATACATTACCATACCAGACATTATATTACCATACATTACATTACCATACCATACCATTCCATGTCATGCCTTGCCATGCCATGCCATACATTACCATATAATACATTACCATGCCATGCCACGCCTTGCCATACCATTCCATACATAACCATACCATACCATACCTTACATTACCATGCCGTGCCATACCATGCTGTGCAATACCATGCTGTACATTACCATGCCATACATTACTATGCCATGTAATGCCATGCGATGCCATACTGTACCATACCATACCATACCATACCATACCATACCATACCATACCATACCATACCATACCATACCATACCTTGCATTACCATGCATTACCGTACCATGCATTACCATACCTTGCATTATCATGCATTTCCATGCATTACCTTGCCATGCCATGCCATGCATTACCATACATTACCATACCATACTTTACCATAAATTAACATACCATACCATACCGTACCATACTTTACTGTATCATACCGTACCATACATTACATTACCATAGGGTACATTACCGTACATTACCAGACGTTATATTTGGATGAGGGCTTTAATCTCTGAAGTATTGGAAGAAAAATNTTAGGCCACAAACTTGTGCTGGTAGCTGGGTGTTAAGATTCAAAGCTCAGGGTACTCTAGTCCCCTTCTTCACCACAGCAAAAATTATGCATTTATTCCCCTTAGATACAACTGTCTACAACAGTAAGAAATGGGAGATGCTATAGAATTATAATTTCTTATATACCTTACAAGTCTCAGAATCTCCATGCAAAGCAGTAAGCATGGTCGTTCTTAAAATAAATCCCAAAT
>WAAB01007522.1:0-60668 GCA_013389865.1 Piaya cayana | reverse complement strand
CTAAAGTATAAAACATAAGATCTGGTTTAGAATTCTCATAGTTTAGCATTTATAATTATTCTGCCCACTATGAATACCCCCTATAAATGAGCCAGTAAACCATGCTTGTGATTGCTTTTTAGGCTGAAGTTGAAAATGTCTCAAATAATCAAGAAAATAGGACACATTAGAAAAATACCTGAAAAAAAAAGATGTGTAAAGAAGATTGGGAAGCAATACAGCATATGTGACTATGAGAAGAAACTGGTAACCAATATAATGAATTTGAAGTAGAAGCTGGAAACTGCAGGAAACTGATAGGGAAGCATCATAGGATTAAGTTTCTGCCATCTTCTTTAAAGAAGTATTATAGTTAAAACTACAATATTCTTTTCAAAGTTCAGAAAACTCTGTAACGCATGGTACAAATGTAGGGAATTCCAGCAATGGGTTCTCTCTATTACTATACAAGAATGATAGAAAAATTAACACTCATAAATTCACTGCATAGGAGCTTACCTGTTATTCTAAAAGCCAAGCAATTTCCTGTGTTCATGAGATGATGAGTTGCTTTCTTTCAAAATGAGTCAAAGATGCCAAGAAGCAGCTGTTAAATATAGAGTCATAAAATGAGGAGGGCTAAAACATGCTACTTCTGTAGGTTTCAAAGAAGTTTATTTATTATCATTCACTATAAGTGCCTAATAAAAAATTACCAAATTTCTGTATTAAAAGCAATGCAATCTTCTGTCAGCATATCAAGGAGATATAGAGAATGACAAAGTAATTATATAATTATCAGTCTGATGATTCCAGGGCAAGTAAGGGAATGACTGATGAAAAGCTCATTAGCACAGAACTAAAAAAAATGTAATTAATGCTAATCAAACTTCAGTTTATAAAGACTAGATCATTGACCAACTAATGAGGAACCTCTTTGTAAGATTATAGGTTGATTAATGAAAGGTGAAAACATAAGAAACATTTATTTTGGATCTTGGATGCTTCATTTAAAAGAGTAAAGTTAGAAATGAACACGGTAAAGAACGAAACAAGCTTGATAAATCCCAAGACTTATACCTGTAAATAATCAGTCAGGAAGTTATCAGCCAGCATGTATGTCTGAATGATGCTCTGTGGGTCATCACCAACCACAAGGTAGTTTGAACCAACACACTGTGCATCGCAACGGGAGCAGGAAGGGAACACATGCAGCATGCTTCCCGTGACTAAGGCGGTGAGTGGTAATTTATCAAGCCACCATAAATTGGTCACTTAAAATATTTGCCCATATTCATTTGCTTTCTATTCCCTATCTCCCCTTTCCTTTCTAAGGCATTTAAGTTTATCTTCTACACCTGTCCCAGTTTGAGTGATGCATCTGTGTGTTTATCAGTCATGCTCACCTGATAAAGTCTTCCAATTTGTTCATTTTTAGATTGTTCATTCTTCAATGTATAACACTGCATTTCATCCACTCAGGTTTTAAGCAGCATCTATTACTTATTTGTCAAATGTCATTCAAGAACTTCCCTGTGATATTGCAATCCTCCTCTTTTTGCAATGTATCCCATTTTTATAAGCAATTCTATTAGCATATTTCTATTTTTCTCCAGAGAACTAGAGAAAACATCAAATAAGATCAGTTCTTAGATTGATTCTTCAGAAATTCTATATTCAAGTCTCAGAGTTCCTCGCAGTGCAAATCAAAACAAACTTAAAAGCCTACCAGAAACTACATGGTGAACAAGATTGAAAATGTATAATTCAGGCCAGCAGAAAGAGATAAGATTCAGTTTTTCAATCCTGATATTGAAAAATATACTTAAACCTAGAGATTTTTAAAATAGTGACTAGAATTAATCATGACACTATAGTGATTATTTTAAGCTCAAAAATATTCTAATCCAGATAATCTTTTCTAAATATCATGAGTAAATTTAAATCAGGAAATGAAACCGTGGCTGCTGGATTATATGGTAACAATAGCTTCTTTACACATTTTATGACTTATTTAGAGACCCAGCTTGAGTGAAGGCAGATGCAGAATTTGCAATGTAGTGACGATATAAGTATTTCCTCAATGTATACAAGCCTTAAACGTGGACCTCCAAATGCAAGCTCCTTAACATCCATACCTTTGTTGCCTGTCTTCTATAGAGTTGTCTACGACTATGAGTGGATTTTTAATTTTGTATTTGCCCTCTAATATTCCTTTTCATGCTGCAATAAGTGATCTAATGATGTTAATAACTTTTTGCTCCACACCTATGGTCTTTTGGACTGTCCTAAGCAGACAAACCACAGATTTATGTATTTACTGATTTATTAGCGTAAAATAAATCTGGGCAGAACCTGGCTAATCATTTACAGCACAATTTGCAGAAATGTTATGACTTCATTTCAGTTACAGTTAGCTGTACATGAGCACCTCCTCTGATAATTAGATCTTGGGATTTCTGCAGAACACATAATTCTTTGGTAAAATCAGTAACTTCCATAAATCAGAACCTGAAGAAGTGTGAAATTGTATTTAATATGTCTCACATCCATCACCATTTTACTATGCTTGTAATATTTTTTTGAGAAGCAATGGTTTGTTCTGGACAAGGGTTTTCATTAGTAAACTTCAATATTGATGCTATTGATGTATCAGTCAGCATGTTTTTCCAAAGAAGGAAGAGTTCATGGTGTGGCATGAAATACAAAGCAGAGACATATGACAGAAAAATGGTTCAAATACTGAGAAGTCTGGCCAAAGTAAGATTTGGCAGGTCTATCCCATGTTTACTTTTAAGATGCTAAAAACTTAGTCTAGAAAGAGCCAAGTATTAAAGATAACTTGCAGGCAGCAAAGAGCCAATTGACAGAATCAAATGAGAAATATGTATTTTATAAAGAAGTTCCTGTGATATTTCTGACTTATTTCTTGTGCTGAATTTCAAAATAGGATAGCAGAGGTCACAGATATAGGTAGGCAATCCAGCAGTGAGGACTGCAGTAGAAAACAGAATCCTTCTCACTTTCTCTTTATTATGAAATAAAAATGGAGCTATGAATCATTGCAGCATAGACAAATCATCTGAGGCATCTTAAAACAGCCGCTTGACTGACTGCTGCAATATCACCTGTCATTCAACAAAAAGAACTGCAGTGCATGCTTACAAGTTGATAAAAATGTGCCCAAAGCCAAATGGAAACCCTTGGCTTCATTAAAATAACATTATTTTAGAAGTTCCTCAATTAAAGCATTTAAAGTCCCTTTTAGAGCAGATGCAATAACCCCTGTGAAAGCCAGGTGGGTACTGGCACAACAAACAATATCAGGCCCAATCGATAGAGGTTATACAAAAGTGGCTGCAGATGTATTAGGCATGGAGCTGCAAACCAGACACAGCATCTTGCAAGGGTCCTAGGTCACCCCAGAAACACTTCATGTAGAACTGCTGCCAATTTTATAAAGTTTAGCTTGGAAACATAACAGAAAAACAGAGATTTATTGACACGTGATTCCCAGACTTCCTAGCTCATAAAAACCCAACACAGATCAAGCACACCAGCTTCCCCATCACTACCAATCTGAGGCCCACCCTGAATGTCAGTGTACAACAGCCCCTGCAGAAACAGCATCATGAATAAAGCTCTTCTCACAAATGAATTTTACCTTCTGAAAAAATAGAGTGTACAACAAAAGTCATGATATTCCCATGTAAGTCTATTAACTATTTTCCTTTGGCCCAGGTTTTTATCTCTGTCTCCGTACCTCTCTCCCTCATTTTGGAAATCTACCACAAGGGTTAAGAAATCCACAAAGGTAACTTTTCTTATTTAATTCATTTGTTGTTGTTTTTCAGTTGTTTGTTTTTCTTTTTTTTCCTGTAAAGATGCCGATTCGTGCCTCTTAAAGAAATTACACTTTAAAGAAGCATAAATACATAGTGATCTTGCTATCATCATGAGCTTTATATGTACCAATTTCTGGGGATCTGTGATGGCAGAAGATTGAATTTCCATGACAACATTAAGAAATAATTTTTTTTCATTTGACTTAAATGGGTACTCCTTTTCAGAACCAGCAGGTAATGCCAGCAACTGTGAGGCTCGCCGCATACTGAAGCCAAATGAGATTTTAACTGTATGTAGATTTAGGATAGGAATGCTTAAATGATTTTCATGGTTGCAATGAAAGCTTAGCCAAGAAATCTGCATCTGTCTCCTAGCTTATAACTTGGTCAAATATACAATATAAAAATAGAGTATAACAAGAATTCTTATTATATTCAGAAAGACTTCTGGCATGAATTTGTGGCTAAAAGCACTACACACAGCTTTTCTGTTGATTTCATCATGGCTCAGATAATTCAGGTATAAATAATTTTGTGTCAAGGTCTTTTTGGAGGAAGAACATTCCTTTGAGTATAATGAAAGTTACTAAATAATTTAAGTATATTATGTTTTCTATTTTTTCCTATTTGTCATCATAGGTTTCTCCTATAACTCCCAACCATTTTCCACAACACGTTCCAGGCCCTTTCTATTAAGACTGAATGCAGATACAAGGCTCTAATAGAAAAGACACAATGATAGATGATAAATCGTAAAAACTGCAACAATACCCTACAGTAATAATCATAAGAACACATAGGAATGGAAGAAAGATTTTTGGATTACTTCTTAAAACTAAAATTCTTGAACATTTTGTTTTATTCAAAAGACAAAAACAAGAAAAAAAAACCCAGCAAAGGAACCCATGAGTCCCTGTTTTTAAGTAAATAGATATTTACATTAAATGATGTATTAAATATGTAAGAAAAGCACCCTTTGCCAGCAGTTTCAAAAATGAGGTCACAAATATTTTTAAAAAAAATTTTTTTTTTACAGGGTCATACTCAACATGGCCTAAGCCTGAAATCTTTTAAGACTTTGCCATCTGTTTCCTATTGCGTCACACACGAGTCTAACTTCAATAACCTTGGGGGTTTCTTTTGGCAGATGATACACAAAAGTGTGCAAAACCCCCAAGCTTTTCTGAATTGGACTGTCAACAATTACTTTGGGTTTACACTCTTTTTCAAGGATGTGTCATATTTGTAATATATGTAGTACAATATTTGCATAAACTATTTATTAATATTTTGCTGACTAAAAAGATTTTGATAGGTCTATCATCTAAACCCCACCTGAAGACAGCATTTCAAAATACCTATGAAAAGTGAAGACTATAAATTATTTGTAGCAGAAAGAACTTTACATCCTTCAAATCTAAATAAGCTTCTGATGGCTGAGTTCTCTATGAGTCCTTTGTAGAGACAGCCAAATGCACTGCTGGGATCAGAGCAGGTTTCACCAAAACACAGAGGTATCAGTAGGGCATTAGAGTGTGTCTGCAGTGATGCTGACCTACCTCTGGCTGCCTGAGCACCCCTTTGCTCCCAAACTTCACACAGAGAAGCCAAGAGCTTGAGTTCTTGTATGTATGAGGCTCCCTGTGCCATCTCTTTGGGGTCCCTGGGTCTCTGAGGATAGCATCGCTTGAAACAGGTATCTAGGAAATAGTAACTACAGCTTCTTTTGCATTTTCTCCCCAGAATAATCAAGCTAAACTATCCATAACTCCCCTGTAAAGAGTTATTTCTTCTTTTTTAAAAAATATATATTGGCATTTTCTTCTGGTGAGATATACTTCCTTAGCAGATCCTTTAGGTTAAAATAATATCTTTTATCAACTCTGCTGTCCATAATTTCCCTCCTTTTCCAAACTTGTGGACTATTGGTTCCACTGCCACAGGGCCTACATGGTTCCAAAGGCAGACACCTTCACTCTGCAGGGATTTCATTCAGGCTGAGCAGGTACCTCCAACCCAGCCTCCACTTTCCCTTCCAAAGATTCAGAGGCATTCCTATACCCCTCCTCAGTAGAACAGTGCCTTTCAGAGGCACCCATCAGTGCCCAATCAGTCTCAGAACTCAATAAAATTTGCTCCACTCAGCCTTGCTAAATCACATTTCTCATCCCATTAAAGGAATCTCTTTTTAATTGACATTTTAATTGTGACACCCCAGCATTTTTGGCAAAAAGCAGGCCCCTAGCAGTATCCATAGAAAATGGATTCTTGTTTAAGCAGTGCCTTTTGGCTTTATTCTCTCTTTTGTTATCCATATGCTCTTTTCTTCTCGCATTGCCATTTGTGTTAGCGCTGGGCAGACACATAGTTTCTGAAAGTTCTAGTTATCTGGGAGTACAGCCAATTTTTCCCTTTTTCTATTTCTTTATTCCCGGTGAATATTTGCCTTTGCAATAGAAAGAATTCTCTGCATGAAGGGCACGGTTGTTGATATGTTTCTAGCTTTGCAATTACACTGGAAACATGAACAAACTTTGTTTTCAGGGTGACTGCATTGCCCTGAACACTTAGTGCCTTCGATGGAGGCCAGTATTAATAGCTGAGAGCTTGCAGGGCCACTTCTCTTCTGCAAAGAAAGAATTTGTAATATCTTGCCTGTAATCAGACCGAGTATACGGCTGAGAAATGCAGTCTTTATGTGTCAGCTCTGCTTGTGTCAGTCAAAACCTATTAAGCTCAGCTGTCACTTAGCATGTGATCTAATTCAGCTCTCGTAATTCCCGTGCAGCCAGTTTCATCGCTGGCACAGGCTTTCAGTGGCAGATAATGATATTCCAAGACATTTAATTTCAACCCTTATAAAACTGCTTAACGGAATGTATCGCTCTCAGCTCTCAAGATATCTAAATGAGCATTCATTTGAAACGCAGAAGAATTAAATTCACCCAACCCAAGACAATACAGCTACCCAGTGCCTCAGCATCTGAGAGGTGGGCACTGGCGAGTGCAGTGGTTTCCCCCAAAACTCAAGTGCCGTCAAATGGTCTGAGTCCCCACTCTGCAGAGGGGAGCATTGGAGGAAAACCACTCAGGGAGCATGGGACATCATCCAAGGAATTCTCAGTCAAGTAAAGTCTCTCTCAGAGAGATGAGTGCTTCCAAGTCAGTGGCAGATACTGATGTGTGCTGGGTGGGAAGGGCAGGAAAGCATGAGTCCTTCACAAAACATTGTTTATATATTTACACCTATTGTTACAGGTTCTTCATTTTTCAGTCTCAGCATGGGCTGCTGCATGACTGATGAGGCTCAGGAGGTTGCTAGAACTACTCAGGGAGCAAGCTATGTCTTCATCTACACCGCAGTAGCTTAAATGACAAGGTGCTTATTCACATTTGGGGTTTTATAGACCCACCACCACCTCAGAAACAACCAACAACCTAAACAATTTAATCAACAGCACAAGAAATGGACAAGTTTTAGACAGCAGGACGCACCATTACACATCACTCACATCGCAAGACATGCATGGAACAGCGTGTCATGCAATGCAGCATTTCCCAGCTAGTGCCTTAGTTGGGGAGTGTAACTAGATGATTTCTTTAATTACAAATGCTCTAGAATGATTTGGTACAGGAAATCTTTATACGCATACCCAAGTACACTGTCAAAGATTTCTTCTCATTTTAGAAAGGCACTCATTAGTATTTAGAAATAGATTCTTTCCACCTTTATTGTTGGCCTTAAAATTGATCAAGGGAAGACACAAAACCCCTGAATTTTATTTTGAAGTAAAAAGGTCTTAGAAGCTAGTATACAAAAGCTATAAAAATCCCTAATTAAAACCCCAGAGACCTCAGAGCTCTCTAAAAAGCACTTATCTTCTCACAAGGTATATATTTGTACCCACTATATCTGTGCTCATAAACTGAAAATAGGTGAACATGCTTTCAGCTGTATAAATTATTGTCTCATATCCCATGCAACATGTACAGATACATCTCATTACAAGGGTATTTTTTTTCCAAATGTAAGAAACATTTCCTGACTTTTGAAAGAGAAATTTTAGATGTTATCTTATTTATAAGCATAAATGTTTTCTGTATGCAAGATGTTTAATGGTGGCAAAATAGATCAATGTTTTTTCCACCCATGTACTATATTTTCTTCAAAACCAAATTACTTGCAAATTTAATAAATAAAGTTAAAGGTAAGAAAAAAAAAAAAGGACTGTTTTAAACAAAGGAAAAAATGACAGCCTCTTATTTTCTGTAGAGATGCTAATCTCCCTCTACATCACAAGGACTTTTGAACTACATTTCTGTGGAAGCTGGTGGGAAGTCAGTTTATTTCCCCTGTGCATTAAAGAGAATAATTCATCTTCCAGAAAAAAAATGCATATGCAAATATCTTTTCCAAATAAAACCATTCTATTAAAATTCACATTTGTAAATAAGGTAAATGCTGTGTAGCACACAGTTGACGGCATTTGTATAAGCACAATGTAGACTAACATGTTCCAAATGATCATTACATTAATTCCATTTTGTCTTTTCTAGGATGGTAGAACACTGAAATTAGATATTTTTCTCAAATATATGTATTTTACCATTATTTCATCTTCTGGCACTTCAGGCCATACCAATTTCACCATCTGTTTATTTTTTTCAGAAACTGAGAGACAAGATTTAATGAATTTATTTATGCAAAATCCAGCTAGTTTCCCTTTTACTTGCTTCTTCCAAAGGCCACAGATGTTAGCTTAAATAGAAAGTGAAAATATGATTTAACTCCAATATTTATTTATTTATTTATGAGTGTTAATGTAGAAACACTGCTTGGCAACTCATCCCCATACTTGGAAGTTTTCAAGTTTCCAGTTGACGAGGGCACAGCTAACCTGATCTAGTGATGGTTCAAACAGTACTCAGGCAGCAGGAGGGTGTAAGTTTGCTCAGGAAACCCTTTCAAACCAGCACTCCCATGATCTTTTTAAAATTAGCTAATTGCACTGTGATTATCACTAAAAACTAAGAACCCTGAATTTTTTAGACTTTGTACTGTAGAACGTTAGAATGACATTTTTCAGCTGCATCATTAAAATGAAGTTCCAGCCTTTACTGACCATGATTCTGAGAATTCTAAGAGGGTTTTGAAGGCAGATGTCATCAACAGTTCTTGATCTCAGAGCCCACACCTCTGGAGGAACATTTGGTGTGTTACTGTGATCTAAGTACTTCTCAGTGCCTCAGACATGGGCGGTCCCATTCCTAAACTGGGAAACTGTTATACACAAGCTGGCCTGCAGACAGGAGTTACAGTTAACAGAAAATAATTTTGTTTAGACTAGAAAATTATTATGAAAACAACTTTTAACAACACAGAGTTAAGGTTGCCTAATGATTTGCCTGATTTACTTCCCCAGCTGCAGACTGGCTACATTTATATTTCTGGACTTGAAAAAAAAGGTCAAGTTAAGATACGTGTTGACTATGTAATATTACTTGCGCATTCCCCTTGATAATATCTACTGGAACTGTTTGTTCAGAGAGAAGCCGTAATAAATATACAGGAGCAGTTCTGAGGTGAATATGCAATTGCTGACATTCGTGAGTCAGAATTTTAAGTACTGGTACAGGTGCGTACCGGTGTCCTTATAGTATTTGCTGTAGCTCTCTCTTAAGTCCTACACATAGAACTCTATAAAGGGTAACTGATAAGAATGTCTTGAAGGAGTCATAGATGGTGACATTTAGGAGTCAAGGTTGGTTAGTGCTGTCTAATTCAATCCTTACTAAACAGTGATCTTTTACACAAATTACAATGGGTACAAACTGCAGCTGAAGTTCTTAAATAGATCAGTGACAAAGAATACAAGTCCTGAAAGTTAAAAAAGTCATGCTGAACTCAAAAGAAAAACTTGATCAAATTCTGAAAATGCGCCTAGTCCTTAATGTGTGATCATGTAGGCACGAAACTTTCCTATTTACATACACTAGGCAACTTTCTTAACTATAAATTAAAGAGCCTGAGTCCTCATTCTGTGAAGTAGTTTTTCACATTACAATGAAAATAACACTTTAAAGAATTTAAAAGTTCATTTTTAACTCCTGTTTCCAGTTGGATAAAAGTACTGTTACTAATATAGTAGATTCTTGGGTTTGTCACCACAGGAGATTATAACATTTCCATCATTCAAAGTTTGAGACAGCTACCAAGATTATTAAGAGCTTTCCTCCAGCCAAATTTATAAATTGTCACAGAACTCACTGTTATTTTACATGAAATTTAAAGTAAGTGAGCCGTGCAGTCTTTAAGATGCTCAAAATCCAATTTTACACTTGTCTTAATTACTGCAAATCAGTTCATCACACGTACAAACTGCCATCTGCTCATCCATTTATCAAAATTCCAAACATAAACTCATTTCACTATTTATGTAGCGATACAGAGAGCCATGTGTGTAAAAGATTCACAAGTAACTCCAGCAGCATACAATCCTTTGCCAGAAAAACTGAATACTGCAGATGTACAGGGACATCTCTGGTATCACAATCAACAACAACATGCTCACAGTTGCATCACAGGCAGCAAGGAAAAGCAACCATCACAGTGACATCATGTCACACATTCTAGTGATGTGGCAGTTCCTAGAAACCACTCCACTTTTTATTAATAAAAGATTTCTTTTTCTACTTCTCTCTAATCATCCCTATAGTCAGGGGCAAAGGACTGAAACCACTAGCACATAAATCTATATTGATTTACCTCCTTTCTAATATACACTGAAGTGTATGAAGCAATGGACATGAAAATCAGGCTAGATGTTCAAAGCAGAGGAAAATATGTCAGAATATCAAACAAGGCACATATTTATACTAAATAAAAGAAAATGTATAAATTTATAAATGGGACAATTCTGAGAGTGGCAAAGTTCTATCAGAACATCAATTTCAAAATTATAAAAGATTAAAATTCTATTAATCAGTTGGAAAGTCTTAAAATATCCTTTAAATAAAAAGACTATGTTATTGTTAAAACAAGCTTGTTTATACACATGGTCATTATGCAATAGAGAAAAGGAAAGTAACAGGCTATTTTATTTGTTTTGTTACTAGACATAGAGAAATAGATGTAATTAGATTTTTTTTTTTTAATAATACCTAAAGCTAAGTGTTGTATTTCCTTATAAANCTCTCTATAACCTCCTTTCAGGTTACCTCCTTTCGCTTACCTTTTCCGGATGGGTTTATAGTTTGCTTCCATTTCTAAAGTCTGAAACAATGAAACAGAAAATCTGATTTCATAACTCTGTTCATTTTAGGCACATTTAGATAATTCAAATTAGGCACTGACCAGAAAAATTAAGAAGGAAAACTAACATTTTTTTTTAATCAAATGTCTGCATAATGTAACAGGTTCATAGACATTTGACCTGTATTTTAATTTTGTAAAATGATTTTACAGCTATCAGACTTGCTGATGGAATGAAATAAGTGCTATCCAGTTACTCTTGTGAAGACATACATCTCTACATACGTGCTAATTCTGTTTCCTATAATAATAATACGAGTAACTTTTGCTCCTTTTTTCATCCATAGTTGTTCTTTGGATACTAGGTACCAAATTAAAATGATTGGCTAAAATGAGACACCTGCTGAAAATGATCAGTTTATCCATATGTTAAAGTTTATCAGTGTTACACTCATCTTAATTCCTGTTATTGCAGGACCAACATAGTTTCCAGTACCTTCACCGCTGTAGGATTCCTCCCTGGCTCTTGAGACATATGTTGTTTTCAGAGGTTCAAAGAATGGGAAGTGTGAGGACAAAAATACAGTAACGATTACAGATGCCTGTGTCAGTAGCTGGCACGGGAGTGTATGAGTATAGCAGTTCAAATAATTTTACCATAAAGAAAGCCCAAGTTAAAATTATAGATGCCCAGCCTCTACAAGCAGTTGCTGAAGGGCACTATTGATTTCTATTTACCTGAAATAATAGTAAATAAGTACTATGTTTAGAAATCCACTGGACATGTATAACCAAACTTTTTCTGTTAGGTTTTCAAGCCAGAAACCCACTGTGTTAAGGGAGTCTTCCTGCTAAACTACATAATATATCAAAATTAAATATTCAAACAAAAGATTAATGAGATGCAGAAGGCAGACCACATGTAACACAAAATACCCACTACAGCATGAGTCAGTCAGATAACCCAGAAACATTATTTGTACCAGTGGTTTTGGGCTCCTACAGTGCTGGGTAGGGCCAGTACAGAACATTTATAGTTTGATTATTCTACTTGAGTAGTACAGCCCTCACGCTTGTAGAAAACTTTATGAAACCCTGGAAATGGCTTTTACTCTATGTAAACCCATAGCATATAAATAAAAGATTCCTTTTTTATACAAAGCAGGCAAGCTCATAATGTTGTGATGGCCTTTTTTTGATAAATCAGTATTTTGAATCAAAATTCTGTCTTTGAATTCTTTAAATAAGACATTTTGACAGGTTACCTGAAGTGGACAAATGAAACTGATCTATTTTCTGTTTCAGAACATTTTTCAGAACATATTTACCATCAAGTAAACTCAGGAGAGCTACCTGAACTTTTTTATTTACTAATGAGTAATTATAGAACATGCATGTGAGCCACACACAAATGAGAAGTAAACAAAAAGGAAATCCCACTTAGTTATTACAAACAGCTTAACAGAAAAGATAGTTGATGCTATATCTCATGTGGAAATGATTTAATGGGCATAATGATTTTGTAAAAATTCAAATTGCAAACATAGTCTCAGAGCTAAAAAAAACCCCAAACCAACCCTGTCCAGATGATTTTCTGCCCAGTAACAAACTCAAAGCCAGAGATTCTCTCTCACAGGAACCCCATTAATACCCTGCTGAAACAAATCTGAATTTAATTCAAACTCGGTGGGTAACAATGCTGTCTGCTTTCCTCTTTATTGCTATGCTATAAAAACCCAGGAATTAGATTTAGAACTAGCCACCTGCTTTCACAACAGACTGCCAAAACCCGAAAGTATTCTCTTTACTTTTTCATTATCCTTTTTTAAGCTTATTATTGTTGCAGATATAATTTCATGAAACACTGTTGATAGGTAAAAGAGTAGCAATAGGCAAAACTCTACGTATATATTTCAACAGCATGGTTATTCTTTATTTTGCCCCCTCCAAAAAAAAAATCACTCCTCTAGTTATTAGTCACATATTATTTAGTCAGTGAAGACAAAAGGTTCTAAAAACAAACATTAATGCCCCAAATATTTAGCATGTGAGGAAGCAATGCAGATATGACTTGGAAAGAAGACAGAGAGAGTATTTGCATTCCTCCTACTGTTGCTGTGGGTTCCGATGCCACAGCTCGCACTACCTTATTGAAGCCATTCCTCTCTCTGCTGCTGTCTGTTTGTACCATTATAATTTTCTAACCACGCTGCCCTTAACATTGAGGAAGCATTTGACATTCATTCCAATTTCACTGAGGGTAGCTTTGATTTAAAAACAAAAAAAGATAAACAGTCTTGTAATTAGCCCAAAAAGTAGAATTTTAGCATGAAAAAAAGCTGCTAGATGAAAATTGAAATCCAACACACTGAATAATGTAGCTTTAATAATCTTACCACTAGCGGTCAGTTAAATTTTCTTGGAAACTTCCACAAATCCAAAACATTTCTGTTAAGTCTGTCTCTTAATTACTATTACAAAATAATAATTACATGTGCAAGCAGGGAATTTGATTATATTGAAATTAGAGAAATATTCTGACATTTCAAAAGCAGTAACAGACATCACCATTACATATGTTTACTGATATTCTGAAAGCCTTTAACCACAGTACATTTCAGTACTTTAAAGCACAATCTTTTACAGAAGCACCAAGATTCCTGGTAACTTCCTCTCTGCAATGCTATAAAATTGTTAGGCAGGAAACCTACAGAAGAAAATGCTGAAGACTTTCAGAATAAGTCTAAACCACACTAATAGTAAACTGAAGTGCCATCAGAAGTATAGCATCTTACAACATTTTCAAGCAGTGAAGGGGGATTAGCACAGGAACATGAAAGACAAAAGTTTTGAATAAAACCTGTGTTTCATTTGGCAGAACAGCATTCAGAAAACCTTGCAATAACCTCTATTCTCAGTCCTATTCAATCACAACTTTGTCCCAGAAAAAAAAAAAATGTGTAAAAGAATTGAGTGTGAAGAGTGACACAAGCACTACTAAACAGGAATGAAAAAAAAATAAAATTGGCAGTTTGGTAAGCATCTCAAAAAATCAACCACTGAATTTCCTTTAAGGATTAAAATCCTCTCTTTCAAAAATAACCAAAACAAAGCAACAGCAATCCGGCTAGGCTCCATCTGGGACCTGGTTATTCCAGAAATCGTTCTGCTGAATAGAGCTGTCCGTTGTCTTTGGCTGGCTCTGCTTCCTCAGACTCATTAATCCCCAAGTATTTCAAACCTTCATCTCAGACCAAGCATTTATGCAAAATCTCTGGCCACTGAAAAGTAGCCTCCAGATGCTCATCTCCTCCTAACTGTAAGACTCACATACTCGCTTTGGTGACTTGAACTGTTTCATACCACCATCTCACTATTCAGGACAGTGGCAGCTAGGATGCGTGGAGACTGTGAGGCACAAATCCTAATCAAAGGCCAAATNGTACTCAGGGGCATGGTTTAGAGACTGGTGGGAATGGTTGGACTTGATGATGTGGTGGGTGTCTTCCAACCTGGTGATTCTATGATTCTATGAAATCTAGATTGCTTTAGCAAAGCTACAAAGGAAGTAAAACTCTGGGTGCTCCTTTCTCCCACTTCCTTTAACAGAGCCGCATGTGCATCATCTTTACCACAAAGGTGACTCTCTGCTCTTCTCATCTCAAACGTGGTCTCTGACTAAACATTTTACAGAAATTGAACTTCAGTATGCCAAAGACTTTTTCCAACAGGACCGGGTAAAAAAATTACAAATAAATTTGTCAGTTTCTGGTGAATCCCTACAGCGTTCAAACACATATGAAATGCAGCTCAGTGGATTCTCATTTCAGGAAGATGCAATCACAGGAGCAGCAATACCAACAGTAACTTTAAAGTCTAATGGCACTAATATTTCTACTCCTTTAACTGAAATCTGAAGTACTTTGTAACTTTCATCAGACTATCTAAAGATTTTTATACCAACTGTTTATAAGGGGGAGATAAACATACTTTTCTATTCAAGGGAAGCAGACAACCACTGCCACTCATTCGATTACCAGTTTTCCTTTTTTGCCCCCGTTTTAAATGAACAGCCTGTACTTAAGGAAGACTGTAAAGCATTGACTACAAAACAGCAAACAAATGTTTTGGCTTGGCTGTGAAAATCTTTCAACACTTTCTACTCAAATAAAAGGCTGCAAACCCAACACTGCTACCTCCACTATGATTTCTATTGAACTAAAATTTGGCTCAGAATTGCCAGCAAGTTCTATTTGCAGGCAGGCAGAATTCACGCAAACAAAACTGAAATGATAATTGAGAGAGAGATTTTGAATAAATGTTGTATTTGTCCTAAGCAGCACCACTCTGTGGTTCCAATTCTGTTTGTCAAAAGGAAGGATTATTTCCTGAATGTTCACATTATCCTGAATGCGAACACTCACATAGGCACATGCACAGTCAATCCCTCACCAGGAATTGTTCCCCTTTATTACAGACTATGCAGAGTCAAAATTTTATTCTATTATAAAAAGGCCTGTGGTTCGTATGGGCCACACAAAACTATTGGTAGTCATCAGCACATACTGCTCTCTCCAGACCATCTGCAGAGCCCCACAAAGCAGGAAGGTGGCAGAGGGGCTGTGGTGTAATTAAACAGCCCAGCCAGTTTGCAGTGATCAGGGATGTACAACCGCATTCCATGCTTCCACTGCATGACCAAAATGTAATTGCATCAAAGTCACTCTCCAAATCACTCCGAGTTATAAAAAAAGAGATGCACAAAATATCCTGTGAACTTACATTAATAATTTTATATTGCAATTTGCGAGTGGCATATAGGGGAGAAATGCATTTGTTGTCTCATTGCAATGTAAACACCACAATACTGGACCAGGTTCACCCTTAACTCAAAAAAACCCCTCAATTAGATATTGATACCAAATTAGCCCATATAATTTTACTGGTTCCAGAATTAAAGTGGATACTGTGATATATTTAGTCCAGCTTCATTAATTCACATCTACCAAACTCTGTTTTACCTACTTACTAAGTTCTGTAAGTTTTAAGAAACATGTTCCAGATACATCTGCCCAATGGAGTTTCACAGTATCCACCAATCCAGGTATAACTCTTCTGGTTTTGAGTTTGTCAGTTCAGAGGAATACAATAAAGTAAAATACACTGCCAGAACAAAATCACTGTCTTCTTTACAGTGTCTATCACATTTTTCTGATGGAGAATTTAAATCAGTGTTGTCTATCATTAGCGACGTGCCAGCGACCTCAGGAAAAATGAAAAAGGGAATAAAAATAAAATGTAGCTGCCAAAATGGAGTCACTATCTGAATCTGGTCTTGTATTGGTTTCAATGTGTTTCTCTTTATGTTTGTAATGAATCACAGCGGCTGAGGTATATACTGCTGCCAAAAACTGCTGGCTGCTAAATAGTTCTGAGTATTTTCTTACTTAGTCCCTGGTATGTATTTTAAAAGGAGCTGATCATCATATTTTTAGGGGGAAGTGTCCCTGTCCATGGCAGGGGGGTTGGAACTAGATGATCTTTAAGGTCCTTTCCAACTCAAACTATTTTATTATTCTATGGTCTTTTGCTTCTAAGCCGCATTTGGAAACAGCAGGAAAAGAGAGGTGATATATCAATCTTTATAATTAAAATCCTAACCAAACCATTAATCTCTTCTCAATAAAATTGGAGAAAATTTGATGCAGTAAAAAGAGAAGAGAGAGAAGCAAGGACTCAAAGCTACCATCAAGGTTTGCATCATTGCCTGCAAGACCTTTAGCAGGGCAGTGACTGCTCACAGTAGTGCAGGTGCTTTCAGTGGGATCATCCTTGCCATGTGGTAGTGGAATCACTCTGTTATTTCAGCAACACTGTCATACATCATTCCTTCCCATCCTTGTTGCATTCACAACACTGTCCCTCTCCTCACATACTAAAAGAAACTGCTATCTTTATGTTTGGCTTACACTGAAGGATGAAGAAATCCAGCTTTATTTTTTTCTTCATGCAGAACAAGATTTGCATACAGAGATGTTTTATTTCTATGAAAAGCCAGGCATGCATCCTTCCAAAGGTCTCTCTCTCAGTTTGATTAGCATTAAGGTGTTTTGAAAATGGACTTGATAGTTAGAACGGTATGAAAATCATGCCATAGCCACACTGCACTTCCATAGCCACTGGCCACAACCACGAGGCTAAAGGATGCTGTGAGGTGTTTCTGACGAAAGGTCTATTGCAAGAACAAAGAACTCATCACAGAAAATATCTCTGTACTGATCGAAATGTTACCTGTAAAGTTGTTTACATGTAATTACAGAACATTATTTTCTTCTTTATAGAAAATAGGGTCAATATTCTAGGCTTACAGGATTCTGTATCTCCAGTGAGGGTAACTTTTTATCTCGAGCAGCTTTATTACAGATGTCATGCCAGAATCCCTGAAAGAGCTTCATGCAGTGTTTCTGTGCTTTGACGTTAGCCTCAGTCACAGGGATGTGCAAGCGCATGGGGAAAGGAAGCCCAGCAGCAGAAACTGAACTTCTGAAGTCTCAAAGTACTGTCAGAACTCAGAGTTAGTTCCTAAGGTATCTATGCAACTTCATCCACCTCTCTACTGAAAGTTGGGAGATAAATAAAAAAAACCACATATATTCTTGAAGGCTGCTTATACATCTGACGGAGAAAGCAAGCTTCTGCAAGACTGGGGATGCAGAAATCTGATATCCTGCAGCAGGAAACGCACGTCATCTCAACGTTTTTACAAAATTAAGTTTTCCAGTCTAAAATTAATTAAAGAACAACCTTTTAGTTTCATCTTTAGACTAAGAATTAAAACCTTAATTTCACCCCAGCATGCTTTCAGAGAATAAACACAGAAGGAAAAAGTGTTCTGTCCTAAAGATTATTTCACACATTTAGGCACTTTGTGTCTTGACACTGCAAACAACTAAACAGGGCATTCACAAACCACAGGCAGTTTGTAACTTAACATGCTCTAAACTCTTTGCAAGACTGGACCATTATTCATCAAAATAATGAGGTCAGAAATAGTAAATTCAAACATGTAAGCAAGTTCATCTTTTTAGCTATTTCTTATGAGCAGCAGTGCTCCTGAAAAACATGAAATCTTCCTGTGATTAGATAAAAACCTCCAGGGAACTGAGAGACATAAGAGATGTGTAATCACAATTAAACAAAATCAGAAAGAAATGGAGAGACTGTGTCGGCTAGATAACATAGAGCAATACAAAATACATAAGCTACTGCATCACCTTTGAAATCAAGGGAATATGGTGATAAGATTCAAGTGAAAAACCTAGGAAATCTCTCACAAAAGGTATATCTGATCCATTTATCTTATAATCAGAGCGGCAAAATCTTTTGCTTCACTTCGAGACAAAAAGCATTACCTGAGGTTTCTAAGAGCTGCTTAGCTGGAAATCTGACCAGTCTTGAAGAGGCTGTTAAACAAAGATTACGATAAGCTGTGTTTCAAACTGTGTGAAATCGTAGGAGGTAATCAAAACATTGCTCTCAACAGAAAGGAATTGTATATAGATGTTTTGCTGTAACTGGGACTACAGAGAGAAGGAGGAAGATCTGCCCTGTGGCCACAAAGGGAACGATCAATTCCCGAACATAGTACTAGGAAAGTACTATGCATCCAGATTATAGCATTCCTTTTTGTAACTGGGAGGGCAGCACTGGTGGCACTGCTCAGCCCAGGACACGGGGGTCAGCACAGTTCCTGCAAGGTTATTTTCTAGATTTTTTGGGGGCATTGAAAATTTGTGTAATATTAAAGTATTTTTGTCCACAAAAACAAATATGACGGGTTTAGAACTGGTCTTTATAGAGAGAAAAAAAAAATCTCACAAATGTGTTCCTCTTACCACAGGATTCAGAGAGATCTTTCCATTCACTGAATAAAAAAAAAAATTAAAAAAAAAAATTAAAAAAAAAAAATTAAACCAAAATCAAAATACTNTTCAGTATCCTTAGTAGCAATCTAGAGAAAAATCCAACCAGGAGGATGAATACCGTAAAATCACAGAGCCCAGAAATCTTTCAGGAGAAATTATAGTGCAAGAAAATAGAAGAATAATGTTCTTGAACACAAGCTTATATTTTAAACTGTAAATAATAATGTTTGTCTTGGACGTGGTTTTCAATTACAAGCCTAGTACAGCCACATCGTATGTTATTTATTCTAGATAATTACTAGGTTGGATTAAATTAAAAACTTATTAACACTCTGTAACATTTAGAATCCTACAGGTCTCGAGTATCCTGCAACAAAAAATAAAATCTAAAAAAACCCCTCTAATTACACTGTAATTAACACCAAAATGTAACTTTTTTGGCTCTTGGAGATAACCTTAATACTGTAATAGTTAATTAACTTAACCTACACTTTATATCAGCTGGATTGAGCATTAAAATGAACAGTAAATGTAAGAACTGACATGAAACACTCTACAAGTGGATCATCACACTGTATTGCATAATGGAGTCATAACTTACCAGTTATAGCAAACACTAATGCACCTACAATAAAATTTACACCTTAACAGTTCTAAATTATTTTTATTATCTAGTAATAATAAAGTCTTTCTCATTAATAGAAACTTTTCCTATTTTTTTAATTGGTAATAGTACTTTTTTTTTCACTTAAACTAATAATGAGTTTCCTTACTGACATTTAACACAGTCACTTTATCAGTTTAATGTCTTTCCTACTTACGCTTTCGGCAATATATGTTAGAATACTGCAGGGCGTAGGATGGTTTATAATATTTTACTTCAAGTGAACATAGTTTCTCAATGTAAGTGCCATGTTTTCAATTCCTTTCTTCATATTGCAGTATCTCAATTATATGCAGAATTTGAATTTATTTCTATGCAAAAGATATGCTAAGTTACCTATTCTTTCTGCCCTTGAGCCTCTCTAAAGGAACTGAGGTAATGCATCCCTATCTCAGTTTTTTTCTGCTACTCCTCTTCAAAAATTCTTATCAGATTTTAGAGTAATTGTTTTGTGTCAATGCTTAAAACTGTTGTTACTTCACCTGAACAGTTTAATGTCAAATTTATTTTTCCCCACATATAGATGATCACAGTTTGCCAGTGCAGATATAAATGGTTATTAACTTTTTCCGTTCCCATCTTACTATCTTTTAAAGTTTTATTTCATGCAGAACCACCTCTATGTGAAACAATAAACAAAGATCTCTCTTTAGTAAAAATTCCTAACATAAAATCATAGCTTACCACTCTGAAATTTGATCTTGTATGAAAACTTCTCATCCCAGTATGCGCAGGACTTGAGCCTAGAATATCAGCTTCCTAACTAGTGTTCAAATACCTACATATAGTAGAAAATAAATAAAATGTGAACCACTATTAGACTGTTGGAGATATTTAGCACACTATTTTAAAGCAATTTTAAGTTTGTTTTAAGGTGTCTTTAATTTTATTCTGCCTACCTCAGGGACAGAGTTTCTCAGGAAGAAAATACATATATACACACATATATATTTCACATACACTGCATCAGAAGCACCGAAATTTGAGCCAGTTGTGCACCAAGAGAATGAAGTACTTTGCTATGAAAAGAAAAAGTTACTAGATATGCTGCAAAGCATCATCTCTCTGTTAGTCTGCATTTTTAGCAGTAAGCAGAGATAAGCAGGTTTGCCTACAGAAATAAAGTATTTCATGCCTTTTGGGGGAAAGAAAAATATCAGTCGGCATATTTAAAGGAAATTCTGAAATTTCACCCAAGTTTCATTTTTACCCCCAGAGATAATACTGCCTAAATGCCTCTGTCAAAGCTAAACTTCTAAAAGAAATTTCATTTTTCTGCATGCTGCCTTTTCCTCCTAGTTCCTAGAAAATTCTCACCTACATTTCCTCCTTGAATCTGAAGAAAAATGTATCCAACTATTCACATCTTAATTGTTCAAAATTAATCTTCTGTAAAATTTCAAAGATAGTCTGAATCTCTCTGGATTTCAAAGAAGCCAGAGTAATTTCTATCACATTTAACAATGTTTACATTCACTGACCTTTACCTTCTCCTGGGCATGTCATCGGGAGAAGAAACAATAATTTTGCTGGGTTTGAAAAATGAAGGACCCATCTGAGATCCTCAGAATTGTTTAAATAATCCTAGAAGGGGCTGAATTTTCAAAGTGCTCAGCAGCACTTTGGCTTTCTCTCCCAGCTCTACCCTTGTGCAGATCCTGCTCCCGTCGCTTACCAGCATCCAGAGGATCACAGGGTTTGAGAGCCTGGAGAAGGTACAAGGCAGGGGCCATAGGAGAGTAAGCACAGTAAACAAAGAAGCCGCCACNGTAGTTGTAGAGAGCAATGAGGTCTCCCCTCAGCCTCCTCTTCTCCAGGCTAAACAACCCCAGCTCGCTCAGTTGCTCCTCGTAAGACTTGTTCTCCAGCGACTTCACAAGTTTAATATGGTTGGACTCGATGATCCAGTGGGTCTTTTCCAACCTGGTGATTCTATGATTCTATGACATAAAAGCTGTACATACAAGTGCCCTCCTGTCACAGCCTATGGAATACACCAAGGTTTGTGTTCATCCCAAAGTCTCTTACTTCTATGTAAACAACAGAACAATCAAAGTAAGAGGAATGCATTATATTATGCAGTACTGTTTAATCATACAGTTGGTTTCTGATAGCACAGACAAAGGGAGAAAAGTACTGTTGAGTTTTGGGTTCTTTTTGTAAAGTAATTTGTTCTCAAGTATAATTGTTACTTACACACACAACATATTTACTACTAAAATTAATTAAGAAGACAAATGTGATGACACAGTATGTGAAGTATAAATCCTCAGTCATCCTGTATGAATTCCAACAAGAATCTCTCAAATGTTCGTAGTTTCCTTTGGAATTCTCAAAGGATTTAGGTAGTAGTTAAATAATCTTGAGGAAAGAAATTATTTGGGTCAAAGATTCTAAGCTATTTGGCCAAAACACATGAGAAGGAAAGAGAGGATTGTACTTTGCCTTCAGGGATGAGGAGGTAAAGACACTTCAGTGTTCTAAATATTATCTGCACATTTTGAAAAGTGACACTACGGGCAGATTACAGGGAGTCCACCACAGTTTCCTCCTTCAGAACAGAAATTTGCTATCAATTTTCCATACGAGTTAAGCTCAATTCTCCTGCTTCTTAAAAGCCAGATGAGCTTAGCTTTCAGTTAGGATTTTTGTGGGATAAAATGTATAGAGACAATGCAAGCCTTCCTCTTACTGAGAAAAAAGGATGCCTGAGCTATTGAGAGTGAAAAAAAAACTTAAAAAATGATTGAGCACATAAACAAAGAAGGGATGAGCTGATGCTTTTGTCCATCTGTAAGCAAAATATGGCTAGAACATCTTTTTCCTTTTCCAGTTGGCTTATCTTTCCTCAATTTAGAGCAAAAGTAAGCTGGAAAGGAAGGAAAGCAGGGCTACCATGATATTCCTCTGAGGATGTTTTTTTCCTGTGACATGGGTGAGAAATTAAAACAAAGATAACTTCTTGCATAATTACGGCATCAGTTCACCACATTCCTTACATAACCTGTCAGGCAATTTTCTTCTCTGAGAGATGATCTGTTGTTTGGTTTCCCATGAAAACCAAAGCTCCTAGCACACGAACCCACAAAGCCGACAACTCTGTAAACTCACTCCGTTTACTCATGAAAGTGGGATTATTTCTCTGCTGCAAAACTCCAGGGAAACTTTGTGGCTCCTTCTCATTCTCCTCCTAACACACATCCCTACATTCGGTCAGTGGGATTATAACTTCTGAGGAAGTTACCATCAGGACTGTAATCAATTATAATCCATAGAGGTACTGAGAATTGGTACCTATTCACCACTATTGCTTTTCCAGACCATTTAAACCTCTACAGAAAAATAAACTAGTTGGAAAGCAGTTTTATCTTATGGCTTAAACATATTTTATGCCCTTTTCACATGGTATTCTTAATATTCACCCTAAAATTCCTGCAAACTTGCAAGGCTGCAAGTCCTAAGAAATGGAAAAGAAGAAAAAAGTGCATCTGAGAGATCAAGCAATGTGATAGATTAATGGGCAAGACATGCAGTTTGTTTTTTGATACAGAAGGTCCTTGAACTCTGATATAAAAGCCCTTCTCAACACTGTTTATGCCAGTGGGCAATTGCTCTGATAAAAAAAACCAGTGAGAACAGTAACAACTATAAAATACTTAATCTGGTCCTATCTAAAAGGGCAGATATACTTAAAAATTTAGTATAAATAAAGGAAAGAAAGGGCTGCAGTCCTCTCATGCTCCTTACAGGGCTCACAGAAGGATTTCTTTCTGCGTGTGTTGTTATACTTTGCCTAGGGATGCTGGCTGACACTCAGTAAACAATGAGAGTGATCATAATGACGTGGTGTAGGCAGAAATACTTCAGATAGCTGTCAATGGGAAAGTGAAAAACAAAAGAAAAAGAATCACCCAAATGGCACAGAGGGGGAAATGGAAACCAGCAGCGTGCTTTTATTCCTACTTAGTACTTCAAGATTATTAATGAACACTTCAACCACATGCTGTCTCCATCTTACCTTCCTTGTCAGCTTATTTAATGCAACGTGCTACGAACTGCCTAAGGTTATAGGTTAGGCTCAGTACCTTACTCAAGCCCTGATTACTTTTTTTTTTTCTGTTTTATTGCAAATGCCACTTTACAAGATGAAACACAAATGGTGGCAGTAATATATTTAATCAGTCTGCAACATGAGCATACAACGAGGGAATGGACGAAGGCAACATTAGCTTGCTGCAAGCCACCAATCAGTATTTTCTTGGGTGCTAAATTTTTTGGTCTATCAATAGTCTCAAATTATAGAATCATAGAATATCCTGAATTGGAAGGGACCCATGCTGGCCTTTCTAATATCAAATGCATGAATATGTCAATCGATGCACTAGAAACATGTACAGCATCAAATTAAAACTGTGAAGGCTCAAAGCTTCCTACCACCCTTCTCTGTTCTTGCTTCTCACAAGTGAGTCCATAATGCAAGCGCCTGTCGCTTGGAGGGAATCGAAGCCTGCTGATCACTTTGCTGCTACACATATCTCAAATTTTTCATTTTACTGAGACTATCCTGCAGCTGACCAGATGCAAGATATAAACATGGCCCTAATTCTCCCCTCAATTTCTTTTATTTTTCCTTTCCCATCAAAGCATAATTCCCATATTTATGCCTAGAATTTTCCTTGACATTTTAACTGACTGAATCCAAGGCATGGAGGTCAGCACATTACAGGCACAAACAAAAAGACAAACACTGTTGTGGGGACACAGACCTCAGTTCATCCTGTCCAGTGTTAAAAAATCTAATTCTTCCTAACCATAACCTCTCTTTCTCACTTAAAAAATGTCATTAGCTTTATAGGGTAACAGAGACCATAAACTTTTTTTTTTTCTTGGTGGTGTTTGGGGATTTTTTTTTGTTGTTCTATGTGGTTTTGTCTGTAAATTCTTTAGATATTTTCTTCACTTTGAAATTTTTTTTTTTTTTTTGTACAGATAACACTATGTGCTGTTACATTAAAATTTTGAGTCATATTCCCTTCACCCTACCTTTTTGCATTAGGAAGGAAGAGATAAATTTTTAATCTTTTATTTTTAATGAAGATGAAAGAACAAGTTCTGCTTGGCTTGCTTTGGCACACCATATATTTTAATGTATATTGATTTGTCTAAATGTCTCATTTAGAACATATTTTTGTTAGCATTAATGGTTCTTGGACAGATAAGATTAGTCCTCCTGTAATATTGCCAAGATCATTGGTCAAAGTTGAAGAACACATAACTTTGTTCTGAGATGAAAAAGGAAGACAAAGAGACAGCTCTTGAGACTGGAATATCAAAGGATCGATGTCCTCAGCAAGAACAGACAACTACAGTTTGCAGGAGCCAGCACAAAATTCTTCCTTATATTGACTACATGTGCTTATTCTTGCTAATCATTTATTTACATTTTCTCATTAATTTCAATGGAACTCTGAGTTGATTTTATCAGGAAAGGGGTTTATGAAGCATTTTTGAAGGTGAGCTGTAATCCAGTCACATTTTGTTACTATTCAGTTATATGAATTCTGCTGGGATGGCTGTTGCTATATAGAGCATATGAAAATAAAGAAAATAGCAGTTAATGTTTTCAAAGTGAGTTTTTTAAATACTTATAACTCCCCATTCTTATCGTGCAAATAGTAAAATAACAAGAAGACAATACAATACAAAAATGCCACCTACTTGCTAAGCTTTTGTTTCATTACGTACTGCAGTCTATTGAGACATTAATGCTTTTTAATGTCTCATATGTGGAAACAAACTATGTGAGTACATGATCTCTCATGTAATCCAAGTATAATCCAGAAGCTTGTACTAATTTAAACAATATACTTTTCCTATTATGTCAGAAAAAAACCCTAACAACATCAAAATAAAACACTTAATTCTGATCAAAATATTTGCCTCTAGCTACTCTCTAGATGCCACCTTAGAAGATTTTCTATTTTTTCTCCTTTCAAGCCACCAAGTTTTAACTTATGACAGCAAACAAATACAGTTCAACAACGCCTTAATAAAGTTACACAATCTCATCTACCATGGATAAAATCTTCCAGTAGGCTGACACTTTTGAAAACTGTGATTGGTAATTCCCCAATATTTACAGTTGCCATAACAGCTTCAGGCCTTCCTTGTTGACTAAGAAGCATCTTGGTCTTTCATTTCATATTGCAAAGTCCTCAGCATAGGACGGAGAGTCCCAGGTCCAGATAGCCTACAAATTATGTGAATTCCAGATTGCTTTGCTTTCTCCAGTGGGTGAAAACCAGTAAACCTTACAGATTAATCTGAAATCCTTTAGGGATTTCGCTACTTACAAATAAAACTGGTCAAACTCTGTTTTCAAAAGCCATCTTCATAGAGCCATCCTCTCCCATCATAAATATTTTAAAACACTAAAGCTGCAGCAAATACATCCTGAACCATCTAGCCCTATCTGTGCCTGTTACCACAGGCAAGTTGTTTCATGGACAAATTGTACATTTGCAACCTGATCCACATCTTCTGTTTCACTTTTCACCCATGCAATACAATTACAAATCAATTATGTTCTTTTTCTAGACCTCAATCCTTTTAGAAATGGACAGGGCCATCTATATACTTAATGACTGTCTCTCAAAAGGCACGATTCCTTCTTTTGTAACAACAGATGCTGAGCAGAACTACAGGGTATGGAAGTACAAATGGAGGATAAGCCTTTAATACAGCGTTCTGGAATGAAGAGAGAAAAGCAAGGAAAACAAGATGTGGCTACACTGTGATTTTCAATGCATAAAGACACAAAAATCATATCAGCAATGAGAACACAGGCTTTGGAAATAATTCATTTGCAGTGAGAAATTTAACAGGGAAACTCAACTGAATGTAATTATAAGGAATTTTAAGAAAGACTTTTTCTTGTTTCACAAACTTGTGTTGTAACTCAATGTTTTTCACTATGGCTAGGAGACACTTTAATCCTTCCTCATTCCCTGCTCTACTGTACAGATCCCACTATGCACCCACATGCCACAGGGCTTTCCACAGCAACATCCATAAAGAGCTGAAAACCTGCAATCAATACTAATATTAAATTTTGCAGGGTAATTTTTCCGTGGTGGGGACAACAGCTTTTATAAGGAAGCAATACTAGTAATAGAAAAATAAATTGCTATTAGAAAAAAAACCCATTTTTCAAAACTAGTTAAGGGCTTCTCAAAATGCAGTAATTTTATTCTACTTCCCCTCTGAAAGCTCTCCCAGAGTCTGCATGCTGCCATCAGGAGAGCTGGTCAATCACCTGCTAACAACTTAAGCCAAGACTTCTATCCAAAAAAGCAATCCAAGTCATCTTTATCCTCTTATTGAATTTTATCATAATAACATAAAATTCAGTTCCGATAAACATCACAGCATGGAATAGGTAAACTTTGGCAAGGTCTGAAATTAGCTTATCATCAGAATGGAAAAACTCATTCATTATTAATGTACGCCCACGAGAGCATCACCAGTGACTTCTCCTGCTCTAGAGAGCTATTCCCAAGGAGGGAGGTAGTCCCAGCACTGCTCATCACACAATGGAGATGCACACCTTGACCCCATTTTTTGCGCTCAGGCCAATGCCCTGCCAGGCCTAGCTGTGGGAAACCTCAGACCAGTGATTCACCACTGAAAATGTTTATTACCATGAACACTGTGACACTTCCCTTTTTCACTCTACAAAGATAATTAAGGTATCAAAACAAAATTGAACAGACAGGATGGGAATGACTCCAGTTTGTAGACACTGTTCACACTGATTAGAGGAGCACTGCTGTCCACTGACCAGATCTCAGAGCTGGTACCACATGGGCACCAGGAAGAGCTCCCAAGGGGAAAAAAATGTAAAGTAAAATTAATAATCTTAATGGGTTTTACAAGAGGTGTTTTACACTATATACTTGTAAACCCAGTTGGATTTTTCTACCAACTCTACACCACTTCACCCTGTTGTTAGGTAACTGGTTTCTTCAAGCTCTGCTGTTCTCAAATTTATCAGCTCCACCAGCACAACTGTACTGCTTCAGTTCATGAAGCCAGGTTATTTAGCCTGAGCTAAAGCATCAGACTGCATAATATTGTGCTATGAGACAAATAATTAAAGGCCTGTCCTGCTCCAGGTGCTTCTGCCACTGACTTCTGCAGAGGCGGGACTCACAAAAGGGTTGAAAAACATGTGCTAAATTAACAACAATTAAAATAAGTAGATAAACCTGTTGGCAAAGACTAGCACATGAAGATGGCAATGGGTGAGATTTGTCTGCTGGATTATGGAAGAGATATGTAACTATTTAAATATATTTACTATAAAAAAGAGAAAGATTTAGAAAACTTTAACCGCTATCAACAGAACTGTTCATAGGTTTGTCTCTCAACAGGATAAAAATGCATGATACATCAATGTGATTGCCATCTGATGCTCAAAGGATACAAGAGAAGCAAGGTTTTTAGGAAAATAATCCTTTCAATTATATGACATACTGTAAAAAAGACAATATTTGAATTTGTGCATGAAATAAGAGAATTTCATATTTTTAATCCTTAGCGATAACAAATGCAAAAGATGTCCTGTGGTATAAATGACATTCACAAAGGCGAGCTAGGCTTTGGGGAACAGTGGTCCCGTCAAGCAAAGCATTGGAACATATGCCTAATTCTAAGTATAATTGACTAAAGTGGCTAAAATTGAGCACCTGCTTAAGTGCTTTCATGGCATCTTGCCTAATGAAATATTAATCACAAATGGCAGAGAGCCATTATATCAAGAAGGTCTTATTTATACTGAATTGAATTATATATTAATTAAGGTATATATAATCAACCACAGTAGTAAGTCTGTCAATGTTATCATCTGAATCAGCACATTTCAACAGGGCTACATCTATTGTGAAATATTCCTGTTTCTAATTAACCTTGGTAGTGATTTTATTTTGTTAAGAAACTTGCAAAACACCTGTACTGGCCTCAACAACTGCTGCACACTCAAGAGATTAATCCCACTGCCTTCACTCGCAGTGCTAAAAATAACACAGGCGTGCAGGATCAGTGATACACTAACTAGTGAAAAATAAGAGTAACTTAAAAACCCCAAAATGAAAAAAATAATAGGTTTTGTGTCCATAGGACACATGAATAACACAGGTTTTTTACTCCCTTCTACTTCTTGGTAAAATTTAAGAAATATTTTTCAAGCTTGATTCACACTGGTTCCCTAAGATCACAAAAATGATTTTTTACACTGACATTTGCCACATTAGACTTCTTTCAATTCTGCCTGGANTTTTTTTTTTTTTCATTTTGAGCTGCCTCAAAACACAATGCATCAAAACCATGCCAATTTGGTTTTCTGAAATTTTCAAAGCTTTAGAAATTTTGAAGCTACTGCTAACTTTTCTACATACCAAGAGGTACTTGGTCGAGACTTTGACTGTGCATTCTTTAAAATGGTATATAAGGCAAAACCAAGGTGTTAACTGCTTTATTAAAAGAAGGTGAATTGTTACAATTATGAATAATAGCAAAACCATAATTTTTTTTCACAATGTGAATTTCACAAGATGTGTGTACATTAATTCACTACTCTCTTTTCAGAGTTCTGAAATATAATAATGGTAATTTCAAAAGAAATATTTTTCCCTACATTTCCTTGCAACAACTTAAATATAAAAAAATAATAATCAAAAAACCAAACAGATCAGAAGAGAAAGCATACACTTTTTCACTCAGTATTATGGCAATTACTGCTCCTATAGCATCAGATTATAATGGAGTTGATTGCACTGAGTTCTGGTTTATCAAATCACAGTTCGAGGAGACTGGTGTTTTGCATGAGATTTCAATATGTCAGAAAATATTTTTTAATTAGGGCTGAGTATCTTGCAAATAAAACACTGCACTACAATCAGATCAAACCAAATTAATGTTTGTCGAATGCCGTTTGGCATTTCCTACCAAATGGGGACAGTTTTGCTCCATATGATTTCAGATGTGTGCAAACAGTCTGCCAAAGTGAAGACAGATGAGAACTTGTACGTGTGTTGTGTTTTGAATAATCTACTCATTCATCTCATTCTGGCAAAGCATTTCAGTTTAAAAAGATAGGAATCCGGACAATATAACCTTATTAAAATAATCTTTTACTGCACTGTAAAAAACAAACTTGCCTAAGGATAATTGTTGATGTGACTATTTTCAAGTTTTGATCTTTTTAGAAAAGGCAACATTTCAGGACCAGTACTTTCTTTTATTATCATATTCCCAGAGTAAACAACATCTTAGGGTAGAGGTGGTTGCATTTAAATAATGTGATACAGGTGCCCTGGGCTCTTTGTACAATAAATCCACCCTGCAAACACAATGATGTGGATCTGATGAACCAGCTGTCAAGCACTGACCAGCCAGACTCGACTATGATGCTGGGGGTGGACTGGGTATGGTGGGACCAGGTGCAGAATACCAATGTGAAGGGAACTGCCTGACCACTGAATGGAAATTTTCCAGTTGGACTCAACAGTGATTTGTAACAGATGAGGCAAATCCAAGAAACACCTGTTAGCTTTGGGAAGAAGAAAAAATATTGGCACTACAATACTTCACCAAATGAGTCACCAGAATATAAAGGAAGAAATGGCATGAAAGGAGAATGAATTTTGCTTTCAGATCTGTAAGGTACGTAAGAATATTTAATATTTGTTGCATTCTTCCTAGTGGGACAGTGACTCATTTAGATCAAGATTCTTTCAAAATTCAGCTTCAAGTAAATTACAAAAGGAGCTCTCAGATAAAGAACACATTAAAGACTAGTTTGAAGACAATGATGCTCTAAAGGAGTACGCACTGTGCATGCTCCTTCAGACAAAGTCAGCCTGTGTATAAATATAACTTCTAATGAGATGTTACTGGTGAGTTTTTGACAGCTGTAAGAATGTCTACGGGTTTAAAAAGGCACGTCTCCCAGAAAGAGAATTCAGCTTCAACAATGTGGGCTACAAAGGCAGTAGATGACCCTGGCCAGTCAGTATAGGTGACCGTCACTGCACTGGAGAGCAGCCCCAGGCCAGCAAGGTCAGCACTGAGCTCTGCTGTGAGAAGGGTTTTCATGGTGATTATTTGAATGCTACAAACTGCACATATAAAGTACAAATGTCTGAAAGGGTTTTCATTTAGTGTAGCTCCATTATCTGGTCTATAATCAGGACATTTCAACTTCAGGGAAGTCTTTTAGGTCCAACTACTTTAATGAGTCTTACTTTTAATTACCCTAACAATTTGAACTATAAACACCTATTAAAACCAAGCAATCTTAAAAATCTAAGTAAGTCTAAAGCTTTGAGTGAGACTTTTGTTTGACCTTCAACACAGAATTTAACTCAAAGTTAAAATATTTCATTTACAAATTCTGCTACCGTTCAGACTTTACTTTAAGGAGTAATATAAATTGCTGTTTAGAGATCCAGCTGTGATGAAAAAGAAGATACTGACCTACCTTAGATCAGATCTGTCATGTTTCAGAGCTCAAAAGTATCATCCAGAATGAAACAGGTCATAAATATATGGTCTGAGAAATGTTTAAGATTGCTGCAAAATCAACTAAGCATGAGGTGGAATTCCTGCTTTGATTCAAAATAACAACAATTAATCAAAGAGCCTTCTCATACAAGTGTGTTACTGAAGACCATCAATATAGGAGTCAAAACACTTTAGGCTCATTTTGGAAGAGATTTTGGAAAGGTTAATGAATAAAATAGAAATGGAGATCCACCTCCGACCTACCATATGTCTGCTACATTTCCACAACATCTGTGTTTATAGCAAACAACTCCCCGCATGCACTGGATAGAGAGCTTTCAGGAATCTCATTTGGATAATATTGTTATTAGCAAAGGGGAAAATAAGCTTAATAATAATGTCATGTAGGTCATCAAATTGCCTTGATCTCCAGAATATTGGCAGAGATCCCTAACAAGAAAAGCTAACATAGATTATTTTAGGAACTCAATGAACTGTAGACAACTTGTGTCTGTAGAAATTAGGTTATTACAAGATTTAAAATACTAGTGCCTCAGAAAAATTCAATACGCTAAAACAGTGGATGGGCAAAACAGCATGCACAGTGACTCAGTACCAGTAATGCTGCCACCATACAGTTCCCACCACACACACATCTCAACTGATTTGGAAAATTAATCTGGTTCTCAAAGATGAATTATATTTATTTATTAGGCACTTCTTTAGGAATGCTGTGATAACAACTGTATACAATAGCAACAATCAGCTTGCTCGGAATTAATTTTCCTCTGATGCTAAAATCTCTATTCTTAGGCCCACTTGGGGTAAAACGAATAGACAACTGTAAACCATTTTCTCATCTCTCCTTCAGAGTGTAATCTCCTTCAAAAGGAAATAAAACAGTTGTATTTACCTAAGTGAAATGAACAATTATTGAAGGATTACTCCCTATATCATTTGCTTCCTCCCTGTGCCAGGTTTGGCTTGCCAGTGCTGTTTGCCTGAGGGTTTATACACTTTGTCTCCCTGTCACTGGCTTCAGCAGGAACTGTGGTCCCACATTCCCTTTATACTTTTCACGCCATCCAATACAACTACAGATGTTCCCATTATCCATATAAACGTCTAATCCTTTTCTGAACCCCACTAAAATCTTGGCTTCACTGAACTCTTGGGGGATTTAATACCACAGGTTAATTATGCATTTGTGTAAATACTTATTTTCTTTAATGGTTTTAATTTTGCTGCCTTTTGGTTTCATTATAAGTCCCCTGGTTCTTGTATTATAAGAGAGGATAAGTGAAAGTGCCAGATTTACTTTCTGTATATGCAATTAATTATTTGTATATCTCCATCATGTGCCCTCTTCATGTCCCCTCTCCACACTAAACTGTCTCAGAGTTTTAATTCTTTCTTCACACAGAAGCCATTCAAGCCATTTGCCATAATTAAAACAATTAATTTCAAGAAAAAAAAACACAAGAAAAAAACCTTGAACCACAAAACAAAAAACAAACCAGTTCGCTACACAGAAAATTCAGAAAGAAATGAAGAATAAGTTGAAAGGATGACTAAGCTTCTTCCATCTATTGGGATTTTTTGCAAGCCTTTCACTGCATACATTTCCATACAGAAGCCCATTGCTCTTAGGCTATCTAGCTAATAATATTTAACTACTTTAATAATCTGGTAAAGTGAAATTAATGTGTTTAATTTATTAAGAGTTTCAGCAGTGACACTGCTGGGTTTAAATTTATTATTACAAGAATTTAATTTCATGACAACAATGAGAACTTATATTCTTCCTAAACTTATGAGCCTGATTTTCTTATGAGAAATAAGTTTAGAAGATGAAAACGTCATCTTTTTTTTTAATCCTCAGTAAGCTATGGGAAACAGGTAGCATTAATACAGAGTTACCGATATTGACGTAACAGATTCTTATAGCGGAACTTTAGCCTATTAATATTTTAACAGTGTATAATTAACATTTACACAGAGATGACCTTTCCAAGAAATAGATATGTTTATATTTTTATATACACATATATTTGGTTGATGATTGATGGTATGGACATCATTTCTCTTTTTAGGATAGACTTACCAAGAAGGAAAACTTTTAGGCCTTGGTTTGTGGGGATGATCAGGCCCAGTCAACATGGGTTTACACAAGGCAGGTCTTGCCAAACTAACCCGATCGCCTTCTATGACACAGTGACTCGGCTGCTGGATGAGGGAAAGGCTGTGGATGTATCTTCCTGGACTTCAGCACAGCCTTTGACACAGTTTCTCACAGCATTCTGCTGCAGAAACTGTCAGCCTCCCGCCTGGACAGACACACACTCTCCTGGGTGGAAAACTGGTTGGCTGACCGGGCCCAGACAGTGGTGGGAAATGGAGTTAAATCCAGCTGGAGGCCAGTGACAAGTGGGGTCCCCCAGGGCTCAGTGCTGGGTCCAGCCCTGTTCAATGTCTTCATCAATGACCTGGATGAAGGCATCGAGTGCACTCTTAGCAAGTTTGCAGATGACACTAATCTGGGTGGAAGTGTGGGTCTGCTGGAGGGTAGGGAGGCTCCAAAGGGATCTGAACAGGCTGGACCACTGGGCAGAGACCAATGGCATGAGGTTTAACAAGGCCAAATGCCGAGTCCTGCACTTGGGGAACAACAACCCTATGCAGAGCTACAGACTAGGAGAAGTCTGTCTGAAGAGCTGCCAGGAGGAGAGGGACCTGGGGGTGTTGGTTGACAGACAACTGAACATGAGCCAGCAGTGTCTAATAAATGCTAAGGTTTTAAAACAAATTATTTCATCATTTATGGATTTTCCATGAAATGTAGTTTTCGAAAACGTACTCATATATGATTTTTCTTTTTGACCTCCAGGGAAGAAAGATGGGGACACAAAACATGGTTTCCTGACTTGTTCAGTGAAAAACAGTCCTGGCAGATCAGTTTTCAAGGGTCTAGTACAAATCTAAACAAGCAGGTCTGCACAGAACAGATTTCTGTGGATACAACTCTAATCCTAACTACAATGGTTTCTCATGAACAGTTGTTCCCCATGGATAGTTGTCCCCTCAAAGAGACGTCCCTTCCCAAATCTTCAATCCACTTCCTGCTGCGATGTTTCCCTAACTGTCTGTGTTCTTAAGAACAGACCTGTATTTCTGAAGTTATGATCATGTAACTTTTTGGGTTTAAGCTATACGGAATGGTATTTAGCAAGATTAGTGAGAATAAATGTTTGGTTACCGAGAGAGTACCAGAAAGATGAGAGAATTTACATCCCTGCATATAGAAAGAGGCAGACAACCCAAACCAGAACATGCTTAATTTCCATCTCGCTTAACCCTGCAAGTAAAAAATCCTGAAATAAAACAACAGAAACACCTTTGCTGATCTACCTCGATAAATATAATCAGTAAAGTCTGAAGTAATGTTACAAAGAGTTCCACTCTGGTTAATTAGTNTGTTTGATAGGAATGGTTGGACTCGATGATCCGGTGGGTCTCTTCCAACCCGGTCATTCTGTGATTCTGTGATTCTGTGATAACTGCCTGAGGGGAGGTTGTAGGGAGGAGGATGCTGGCCTCTTCTCCAAAGTGACAGGGGACAGGACAAGAGGGAATGTCCTCAAGCTCCACCAGGGGAGGTTCAGGCTGGACATTAGGAAAAAAATTTCACAGAAGGGGTCATTGGGCACTGGAACAGGCTACCCAGGGAGGTGGTTGATTTACCTTCCCTGGAAGTGTTTAAGGCACGGGTGGACGAGGTGCTGAGGGGCATGGTTTAGTGTTTGATAGGAATGGTTGGACTCAATGATCTGGTGGGTCTCTTCCAACCTGGTGATTCTATGATGAGTTCCTTACTACGCTGTAAATGACTGTGGTAGGACATAAAATTACAAGACAGTAAGTTCATTCTCTTCCTGTGTCTAAAAACGTTTGGAAGCAAACTGAAATTTCTGCAGTGTATTTCACACTGACTTTCCTCAGTGTATTTGTTGATTTGTGCATGCTGCATCTCTGAGTACATCACACTCAATTCAATAAAACTATTACACAATCTGCTTGAGAAGTTGAAGCTATGATGGTTCACAGTGACTTTTTAATTATACTGCCAGCTACATTAAAAAGGGAGAGTTGCTGCAGTTTTTTACGGTCTGTACAAGCTGGGATGTTTCCCTAGCTTTCTGTGTTCTTAAGAACAGACCTGTATTTCTGAAGTTACGATCATGTAACTTTTTGGTTTTAAGCTATACGGAATGGTATTTAGCAAGATTAGTGAGAATAAACCTTTGTTACTGAGAGAGTACCAGAGAGATGAGAGAATTTACATCCCTGCATATAGAAAGAGGCAGACAACCCAAACCAGAACATGCTTAATTTCCGTCTCGCTTAACCCAGCGAGTAAAAAATCCTGAAATAAAACAACAGAAACACCTTTGCTGATCTACCTCGATAAATATAATCAGTAAAGTCTGAAGTCATGTTACAAAGAGTTCCACTCTGGTTAATTAGTCTGGCAGCCAGGGGAAATCCCCAGAAGAATGCTTTGATACTTTCCTTTTATTACACTGAAAGGAAAGTAAGATGTTATTCTGTAAGCAACGAGTAATGCATGTTTATCAGGCTTGGAGCCACCTACCACTGTGCAAGTACCTTGATTTCTTTTATTAAGCTATGCTCTTGACCAAAGCTCTGTGGAGGGATTGGACATACTCTTCAGTTCAAGTTCATTAGAAGTCCTAAAGCTTCTAAACAAAGACCTGTTTCAGCTGAGTGATGAAATTCTTTTACAAAATAGAAAAGTCTTTGTTTTAGCCTGTATTTAGATAAACTAGAGCGGATTAATAGCCTTTATCTTGGTCTGAAAATAACTAAGTACTCTACACAAACCTAAGACAAGGAATACTTTCTTTTTGCAAGGGCAGCAAAACTACACACCAGCAGCCAAGCACCCTTTTCAAATGTTTAATATATAACAAGAAATATGACTATGCTCCATAATTCATTTACTTTATACCCAGCTGCACAAGGAGCAGTGGCACTAAACCATCATTAGAGATCCATCTCTCTCAGTGGGCAACAAAAAACTCTCTTAAGGCTGTTCACATAAGGTATCAAATAGTTACATGTGCATCTTTTGTTCAAAGTACACACGATTTCAACAAGCTTCTTTAAAAAAATAGTGGTATAGTAAAGAAACAAAACCAAATCTGCATAATTTATGCGTTATCTAAGGTCTCTGTCATTGAAGCCAGATAAGAGATGAAAAGTCTATAGTTCATAAAAAGGATCTGATTTAATTGCTTGCAGAAATAATGTGTTCTTTTCCCTTTCTTCTTGGCTGGCTTTTTTTTTGTTGGGGTTTTTGGGGGGTTTTTTTGTTTGTTTGTTTTTTTTAGTGTTGGTGTGGGGGTTTTTTATAGAATGCAGGATAATTTAATTAGATGTTATACAGGATAAAGAATTAATAATATACTATGCCTGTACTTTGTCTTTTCAGGTCAGGCTGTATCCTAGCTGTGGAAGCAGGTTCTTCCACCCTTAAACAGAGTAGGATCAGGAACATTATCTCATACAGGAAGTCAGCCTGATGTATCCCACTGGGAGATCAGCACTTTGTCTTGCACTTTACTAAACAGCCAACCTTTCTCCCTTATGTTTTGATGACAATAGTTGTTTAGCTGTCCAGCCTCTCAATTCAATCTATAATAACCTTCTGGACAAAATGTTTAATACCATTGCTCTTGCCAAAAACTTAATTACATCCATTGATGCATCAGAAACAAAAGTGTTACTTAATGAATTTTTCCTTAACAGTGACTTTATCTTTCCTTCTTCACTAATTTCTCAAGGTTACTGGGCTACAGGTTCTACCGTCTGCTATATGAGCTCCTGTCTTTTAAGTCACCAATATCCTGACAGGTTTTTTTGAGTACTGAAACTTCTGCTCTATGCAGTAATGAAGCTCTTGCAGCTATTTCCTATTTACTTGTTTTATGATTATTAAATGTTTAAGATAACTCATGTACACAAAGATGGACATCAGCCCAATTTTCAGACTAAATGAAGAAAATGAAGTAAACTACAATAGAACAGCAGATATCCACATGAAGATAGGTATATGCTTCCTTGGAAAATTACAACCGATGAAGCATAACATCTCTGATGGCCACTGGGGACTGATATGCAAAGCAGCTGGGCATCTGCCCAAATTTCACAACACCAGCATACCTGAAGTGAGAAATACAGTTAACTATCTTCTTAAATCAATTTTTTCCTAACTCATTGAGTGTAAAGTGCTGGCCTAATTGCTCTCATGAATATAACTCTAAAATCTTGCTTAAACTAAGTACATCTTTGTGGGATCGTTGCACTGTGCATTCTGGTTTGACACAAAAATGAGATGTGCAGACACTTGTAGGCTAACTGGCCTGGTTCTTTTGAGAGGGGTTCCTCAGTTTGTCCTTACTGATGAAGATAAGAAAACTGTTTAAGATACAAACTGTGATTTCTGGGGAAGGTAGATGAGTTCGGAAAGAAATCAAATAGCAGATGATGTTCCTCATCATGAAGGTTTTGAGAGCCTTTTTACCTCTGTGTGGCTCTTGAATCACATTGAATATCTGATCTGGGAGATTGACTTCAAGTCTGCATTTTATGAAGTCAGGCAAGAAGTAGCCAAGAACCTGACCCTCCCTGAACCCATGAATACAAATGGCATGGGTATGACATTTAAATAGATGAAATATGTCTCAGCTGTAAGCAAGAATTTTCCATTTATCCAGCATATGCTGTCATAATTCTGAAGTGTCAAGGTCTGATCTGGATCATTCTCCAGCTGATGACAGATGAGCAATTCCCCACACAGTGCACTGTACATGGGCACTTTGTGCAGTTCACGCTTGGAACGGTGTATTTGACATGTACATTAATAGGATAAAAAACTGGGAGGCAAGCAGCGTGTAAAACAATGCAATAGCCCCACAACAAACCTTGAAATAATGTTGTCATTTCTCCCATCACCAGGAGTGGTGTCAGGCCATTGACCTGACTTTAAGAGCACTGCTTTGGAGCTCTCCAGTAGGCAGGACTACAGAATCATAATTTGTATTCCACAAGTTTTACACTGTTGAACAAATTGCTATCTCTTCCCACACACACACTCCAATACACAACTCCATTACTTGCATTTATGTTTTAAAAGTAAAATAAAACTGTTCTCAGTAGTGCTAGACAGTTTATGTAGTACTTAAGGAGCTTCTTTGAGAGTTCCACCTCTAGAAACTCTTCAACAGCACCAGTCTACCTCTGATTCCTAATGACAACTTTTTTTATTTTTCAGCATAATGCTGTTTTTTTTCAAATATCAGAGTAATTTCTGGGCTCAGGAAAATATCATTAAGGATTGCCATCTCCTGTTCACCTCCCTCCTTGATGAGACCAGAATGTGCACAGTCAAAGCCCTTGTTCCTGTGCACAAATCAATATTCACTGCAGCAAAGAAGGGAGGGAAAAGAGGAACAAAGGGTGAAACAAGGGACTGGAATGCCGAAAAAAAATGATCTGTTTCTAATTACAGTTGTCCTTCCTCACTGCTATTCTTTCAGGTAAAGTTTAAGAGTAAGTGAACAATTTCTAATGCCTTACTTTTCTTGCCGTGAGAACGTCAGCAAGCTAAACACTGCTGTTTAGTTCATCTATACAATAGATCCCTTCACTTTTCTACAATTCAGAGGATCAGCTTGCAGGGATCTCGAAACATTTCAGACATTCAGAGAGGAAGTATTTTTTATCATTGCTTTTATAACTGCCTTACAATCCTTTACAGCTAGATACCAGCTAGAATTAAAGGGGGAAAAATATCCCACAAACAAGAAAAACAAAACAGTGAGAAGGTCAACAGTGACTCTTCAGTTCCAAAAATCAATGGTTCAAATCAAAGGAAGAAACTCAACTGTTCTTCCTTGGAAAATGATATGTTAAACCATAGTCACTGCTCGATATACTTAGTTAAATGGTTTACTCAGTAGAACCATGACAGTGTACTAGAGCTGAAGTCTTAGTCCACAAAATATGCCTAAATGAAGCCCAAAGGCTTCGTATCTGTCACTCACACCATCAACCAGGAGATACCACCTTTTGAATAAGGATGCAGTCTTTATGTACTTGTTAATGGAAACACTGACACTGGCAACAATGACCCTAATTATCATCATTTCCACCCTAGCAGTTCAAACAGAAGTATTTAAAACGATGATAAAGCTTTATTCATTATAAATGTTTGCCCAACTGACTGTGAGCACAGATTACACAACTGAATTTTCCTGGAATTTAAATTACAGTGTCTCCTGAATGTTCTTGTTATTCCTTTCTAGTATCATTTCCTCGGGTCCTGCTGGAAAATTAACAGTATTCATCCCACAAATTTATGATCCATAGGTGATTTGAAGCCATGAAATTTCATTGCTATTCTGTACAAATATATCACTGAAGTCTAGACACTGCAACTTTTGTGAACTTTACCACGCTACTCAAGTTCCCATATTCTTGCAAACAATTCAAAATACTCATCCTGAAACAATAAAGCTTATTTTCTCATTAAAAAATAAGAGATATACATATATTCTGGGTTCAATAGAGAGATCAATGTATTCACTTTAAGATCATTTTGCTAAGTTAGCTTGTTAGCAATTTTCTGTTCATTCAATGTTTCTTTTAGGCCATTTATTATATATTTTAAATAATAATCAACCTTTCAAACCTTTTACTCTTTATTCTGTATTCTGACTAATGGAATCCCCCAAACTCACTACTTATAATCTGCATTTAAATTGTTGTTTGCCTATTTTGCATTTCTCAAAGTAGTTATTCAAATGACTGCCAAGCTCCCTTTATCTTTCACTACTATTCTAGAATCAGCCCTATTGCCAGCATTCACCATGCCAGTAAGAATTACATTACTCCTTCAAAAAGTATCCTTGAACTGAGGAAAAAAACCCCAACCTGTAAATTAAGAATCTTTGTAAGCCAGTTTCAAATACTCTTTTCTTCCCTGTCCAGTTCCTGAAGTTACTCTTAAAAACTCCATTTTATGCTTCAACAAATTGCACCTGGATGTGAGAATATCATGACAAAAAAACAGCAGGAAAAAGTGATAAAATGTTACCTCACACTGATTTGTGCAAATAATACATAACTTTTACTTGTTTATTAGTTATCTTGACCGTGATTTTAACTTATTATAATCTGAAATGCTGACGTCACAAATGACCATCTCTATCATCCGAAGACCAGCACAGCTAAACCACTGAAATAGAATTTCACTGGTCCGGCCCATGTGCCATGGAAGTCTTACTTCATTTCAGTCTCTAACTCACCGTTCCTGAGTTTTTCCTCACTAAGTACTGTAGTCTCAGATACACACACACACATTCATGCACAATGTGATGCAGGTAGAGAAGGTAGTACTCATATTTGCTTTTTTATAGCTCCTAGGCAGAATCTTACATTTAATATTACAGGCCCCCACTTTCATCTTCCGCACTTTCTAGATAAAAGTGAGGGCTCTATGATCTCAGAAATTTTACGTTATTTTCAGTCCGATTCCTGACACAAGCTTAACTTCTGTGCACTAGCCAGAATTTGTAAGAGAAAGTACCTTAATTCAGAGTGAAAATGAATCCTAAAGTAGGAAATAATTCATAAGTATTCCGCAAGTAGTAAGTGGCAACTCATTATCTACATGAGGTGATTAGCTGTCTAAAATATTTCATCTCTACCCACAGGATGTATTTTTTCTTGGTCTTTCTAGTGCCTACCATGCCAGCATTGTAATTTAATGCAGTTTCAGGTCTATTGTGACCTAGGGCTCCAGAATCAAGTTGAATAGCTTCCCGAACCTGTCTCATTTTACTTAAACATATTGCTAACCTTATGGTTTCAATATCGAGGATTTACCTTGATTATCCCTTTTTTCCTTAATGTTATGGGGTATCTTTAATAAAAATACTCTTCACATTAGACAGTTTGTGCTTTACCCATAAAAGCGTATGTGCATTTGTAACATTAGAAAAGCAGTTTCTGCCTGGTCCCAATTTCATTGTGCCCATTACAGTCGCATCCTAGTTCTCACCTTCACATGTTAACAAGGAGACTTGAAACCCTTGTGTGTGTTTTCCTTTGCTGGCAGATAAACAAACGGGCCACACACATTAATTTTAATGAGTAACTCAAGGTTTTTCTATAAAAGAACTCTCAAGAATGTTTAATAGCTGAGATAAACACTCAATTAAGGTAAGAAGTTCCTAAGTATTCAGATTTCTCGAATACTGTCCCTGGGGATATCACATTGATTATTTAAAAACAGTACCCATCGAAAAGAGAGGAAACAAAAAGAGCTGACAATACCGATGGTGGGGAAAAAGTTGTGAGCGAAGTGAAGGATTTATGTAGGGGCATTGAAGACAAAACAGAAATTATTTACAGCCACACAGGAAAAAACAGTATTTTTTTGGAGAAGCTCTAGCTTATATTGCTCCCATCACAGACCACCTCTGAACTTTAGCCAGTAAACCCTTGCCTCCAAGAACAGCTAATGAGAAGGTTCTCTTTGGTATGGAGGCAGAGATGAAGGTTCTAGGCTTCTAAATAGGAAAATGAAGCTGCAACTTATATTTAAACTTCATCTCTACAGAACTTACAAGTGGCTTCTTTGGTGTCATCAATTATTGCTGCCAAACCCATCCACACTTCTGGCATTAGAGTGACTACACTAAGAAAATCTAACACTCGGGTCAATGTATTAAAATACCCAAAACTTTTGATGAAGCTCAAAAATCTGTGCAATCTTCATAGCAGCCCATGCTGCAGAAAAGCCCGTCCTTTGTGTCTGTGATTTTGTCATCACATGGAACAACACTACATGCAGGGACTGCCAGGACAGATATCATCCAAACCCCCTTTAAGGTCAAACCATTGATTCAGCAAGACATATAAGTGGATGGTTCACTTTCAATGCATCAACTGTCCCATCAATTTGTGTGAGTCTGCCACATGTTTTGATTTTTGACTATTTACAGCTACCTTGTAACAAACACCTGAGAAACCTGAAAGAAGCAACACATTTTTCTGAAGGACAGATGACATTAGCAGCAAGACACAATAAATGCAATCAAATGTTCTTTAAGCTGATATCAACTATGAGCTGTGACAGCACAAACACAACCTATGTTGTTTGGGGCTTTTTCAGCTCCCTTCAGTCCTACTTTGGTAATGAAGTCAAGTAACTGGCATAGAAGGCAACTGTCCATGTTACACTGCTTAATATATGTTGAGGTAAAAATGTTTTCAGGGAGCAAATTCTTATCAGTATGTTTAAGGCAAGTGACTTCAATGAAAGGAGAAAAAATCCTAAGCCAAAATATTACTTTCATTAGAAAATCCAGTGAGAATAATTACTTTTAACTCTGTATCTTTAGTTCCTTGGGTCAGCTTTTACTTTTGAGGTTGTTTGATCTCCTACGCAGAATAAACCATGCATCAGTACAAGTTTTTAAATGTTAAGAACATTCAGAAATGCCTCATTTCAGATGATATGCAACGATGCAAAAGTGGGGCAAAATGCCAAAGCAAAAATGGAATAAAAATAGCTAACAATTTCTTAATCTACAGAGCCTTTTACCTCCATTACCAGCTGAACCATCTGTTCTGCAGTTGTTCAGGTCTGCAAAAAGTATGTATAAACTAAAACGTGTTGTGCCTTTTAAAGCCGAGGCAATCTGCTGGGTAAAGAAATCTCATTCTACATTTAAAAGTAATAATCAATTTTTTATTTCTGACAATGTAGCCAAAATAAACCTGCAAACCAAAGACAGATGATATGATGGCTGAATACTACTTCAAGTCAATCCTGATGTTTCTTCAGCACAGTGTAGGTGAGAGAAGAAATGTGCTGCTGGCTCTGCCCTGCATGTCCTTTCACAACCCTCAGCACTAACGCACACTAGATCCTCACTCACCTCCTGTCCCTTACTCCACAAAGACTCCTCATGGGAGAGCAAAGACAGGGCAATGACTGCACTGTTAATCTTACATCTCCAGACTTTGTTTTTGTCATTCTCCAATTTAATCTTCCTCAACAACCTTCCAAAAGCCATCTGCTCGTTCTCTGCCTTGGTCTCCTCAGGCTAGAGGATAAGTGCACTGAAGACTACAAGCACTCAGTCACAGTGCGAATAACAATCATAGAAATACCATAGACAGAGAGAAAGAGGATATTCTCTGAGACTATGTAGATGGGTTAAAAGTTCACAACACTGGACAAGACCACATTTGCCTTCAAACAAATCCTTTTGCTAGATCAGTAGAACCACTTTACAGGCAAAGGTAGCACTTGGTGAAATGTCACATCCAGCCATTAGCTGGTATAATGACACAGCGGTTGTCTACTGCTACTGATCAGTATTTCATCTGAACATGAATCAGTCCACGCGATTGCTACCTGGACTTTTCACAGCCCTATTGATATACACTTCTAGTGGTGGTTCTGAGTCAGGCACTGGGACTAGCTGCCATGAACTCCAGCATTGGTACATCAATCACACTCTAAAATACTGTTTTACATACTTACTGCCACACTTAGGCTTCCAAATACTGGACCAAAACCAGCCTTTGGGATTCACCATTAGAAATTTCTGTTGACAAAACAGACAAAAATTCCAATAAAAATATTACAAGTTGGTAAAACATCAAGATAAATTAGGCTTGATCTACCAAGTGTATCTCATAATGTGTTCAAATACTATAAAACAGTCTTAAATAAGAATCATATTTTAAGAAATGAGCTAAATGACCTGAAACCAAGAGATTCTGTGACACAAAATGTATCTAATTTATTTTCTTAGCCTAGCCTATTTGACATAGATTATAGTTTTAATAGCTTTGTTGAAGCTCTTAGGCTATGTACTCTACAGGTTCAAAGATGACGTAAATAGGATATTTGTGCATATTTGTTTCTGCTTTACAACTAAAGCCAGAGGCACATCCCTACACCTCAGGGAAAACAGAAAAGCTTTTTGGAGCAAAAGCTCAGACTAATGAAGGATGAAGTCCAACTAGTACATCACTTTATCCTTCATCTTTTAAATCAACTTCAATGCTTCCTTTTTATTTTCCTGTACCTTGTCATTAAAAAAAAAAAAAAGAAAATAACTGTCCACCCTTAACAGAACAAGCAGCTGACAATCAATTTGACAAGCAATCTAGTGTTTTCCAGTTCATACTTTTTTTTCCCCCTTCTTTCCTCTTCAGCAATATGTATCCCTGACCACACACACACCACTTTGTTATGGGACAACTAAACACATCATATTCCATTTCTGACCCTTCATCGCTGCAACACAAACAGTAAATTCCACCGAGTCAAATCAAGTTTCAAAACAGGGCTTTGAAATTCTCAAAGCCAAGCTGGTAAGGCAGATAAAGCACATACATGATATACGATTTCATTTTGTCCATTGATTATTCAATAAGTCTACAAAGAGAGTCATTCTCCGGTTCCTAAATGAAATCCCAAAAAAGATCATTTTAATACAAATAATATACATTAACAATGCATTTTTCACTTTTTTTTTGGTGGGATGATGCTCCATGCTGCATAACTCATTCATTATTTATGTTCTTTTAATATACTGTAGACAGCTGCTATGCACGTACTAGTTTCACCACTCTAAAATCTCTTCAAAGAAACGCTGAAACCTTTTATTTCCCTTGAAGGGATTTTGGGTAGAATTAATAATAAACATTAATAATTCAAATTTTCCTTTTGCCTGTTGGTGGATGAGCAGTTTTCACAGTGGCTGAACAGTTTTCACACATTATTACCAATCTGCATTAATAATGCATGTTTTTTTTTTTTACTGTTTTTAGCTCATTGATGGGCAGGTTGCTTATGAAATAACACGCTCTGATAATAGGTACTTTTGCTTCACAGCGACTCAAAATCAGGAGAGAGTCATGATGTGTTGTAAATGTTCACTAAAGTTAACATCTATCAGTCTACTATGGTCTTGTTAAAATGAGCATGGCAAGTATGCACATACTGAGCACTTCTTTCAAGGACTGTCTTAATAAACACTGGAAATACTCTGCTATTCATTGGTGGTGGGAATTCCTACCCCCGTCTACTGGTAGAAATACAATTTAAAGTCATTTCACATTTATGAGACAGAAAAGAAGGGAAAAATCAGTGATAATCATTACAGTGCTCTCATTTCTTAACATTTGAGGGGATCTGAAGGTTACAAAGACAGCCCAAGAGGTCTTGGGGACCCAGAGGGGCCTTTCTGCAAGGAAACACACAACCCAAGGGCACTCAGAGTCTTAAAATCCTTTCTTTGCAATTCTATTAGTAACCTATTTCCATCTTTCATCCTCCATGACCCTTTTTTTTGTGGTTTACGAGAAACCTGTTTAGAAATATTTCCTGTACTTAATGGTTTCCTGGCTTTTTGTTAGTGCAGTGTTACAGGGCAGTGTATTGTTACAAAGGCATGAGATAGATTTAGGTATTGATTCTCTTTATAGCTGGTTTATCAGATGGGAGGCAGACTTTCATTTCCCAGTCACCTCAGGGCCCAGAGCTCTTTTATTACAAATTATGAGTTTGAAACTGTCTCCTTAAAGGAGATATCAGTATATCATGTTATATTTATAAAATACAGTAAACTTAATTGCCACTTCATGCCATAATCTTTACAGTTGCTGGTAAGTTCAAAATATTTGAATGCATAGTCATTCCAAAAGTATAAAACAAGAAAGAGAAGGAAATAGTTTTATCTGCCTTTGCAGTTTAACTTGAATTTGGTTTTAGTTAATGATAACAGACTCAAAAAAAAAATACAAACACTGAGCAAGACTAGAAGTGTCATTTGGAACAGAGTTAAACACACTTTTGCTATCATTAATCATGGCAAAAGTGACAGAAGAAAAATGAGCTGCCTTGGTATATCTAATATATTAATTCTCCCTGCAGATTGGCTCAATGCATGAGCAAGTAAAAACAGGTAAACCTTTGGAAAGTGAGAGGAATGTCAGTGTGAGTCTTGCCGTTAGTAAGAAATAGTATGATGTTTCGTCAAATAAAGCTACAAAAAATTAAAAAAAAACAAACCACAGATACTGTTTTTAAATTTAGTTAAATAATAACAAAGAAAAAATAAGTAAATTAATAGTAGCATAACTTCATGTTCATAGTGACTGAGCACATGTTTTCCTTCCACCACCCCCACCAGTTCCTGTGTTGCCTGCAAAAGGTTGATTCATATTAGTCTGCAAAAGAAAACCCTATTTGTTGTTTAATAGTTTTCTCAGTTTCGGTAAAATTACAGTCCTTCAGGGTGCCCCTTGCCAACTGGTGAAACATATCCAAGGTAAGCAGAGGAAATGATAGGTAATCTTTTTCTTTAATTCAGGCAAAATTGAAAGGTGATAATTTTGAATCTGAGCTTAAGCTTCCTTTTTATTTCTTGATATGTTCTAGCAGTTACATTGCACATATGGAGCCCTTCCTAAAAATACCGAGTGGAGACCTACTTACAAAACTGGTGACTTTGTTGTCATGATGAAGAAACAGCACTGTGCAACTTCAGGAATCAAAAAAATAGCAAATTAGAATCTTTACCATCAAGTTCAAAGTTGAGCTAAAGGCACAATGGAAACAAAGCAAAACAACAGTTAAACACATGCTAAGGATCTCATTCTGTCTGATAGAAACAAAGTTCCTACTTATTTGATCAAAATTTCTGTAGTTCTTTTACTGTAACAGATCATTGAATTATGAGCTCCTGGTAAAATCAAGAGATGGATAACTTTTTTTCAACTCACAGACTGTTCTGTCCCAAATTATGCATTTAATACATCTGCAGCTTGGTTCCTCCTTTTGTAGTCTTTTTTCTTAGACTACAGATTATAGAAACTATTTTACTGCTACATAAAATTACTAAAACCAAGATTACAAATGAAGGGGCAAAAGTGTATTACAAACCCACAAACTTTAATAATAAAAATATTGGAATTGGTAAAATCATAAAAATATTATGGAACAGTTAAACCTGAGTCCCCAGATTTGTGTGTCCTGTGCTGAATGGGTGCTGTCATCTACTAAAATTGTTGACTAGTGAACAATTTGTTGATTTTTTGGGATGGCACCTGTTTGCTCTTTAGACGCGACAATGACAACAGTGGTTTAGTGGCAATAAGACAGACTCAAAAGAGTTTCAGATAAAGGCAAGAGGTAAACTCTGCATGCAGGCAACACAACAGAAAAGGTGATAGAAAAGTATGGGGCGAAATACTTAGCAAACAATGCATGATCATATTTTTATTTATTTAAAAAAACAATTTGGGTCACATCAAAATTACAAACAGTGGTGTGAAAAAGTAGTAAAGAAAGGACAGAAAAAATAAAAAGAAAAAGAAATATGTAGTGTGGACCACACACAACTCCAGTAGTACCTTCATTTGCAAACCCAACGCATTAAGAGAGACAGCTACTTTAAAGTTGATTTACAGCAAACCTACAGCCCATCTGCTCTGGAGAGCTAAGACACTAAAGATAATTTCAAAACTGAACAGAAAGATAAACACTGATCAGGGACATAGTTTCCTTCTTTAACCTGATGAAAATTTTTTGCATCCCACCTGCTGGATGGTAAATAACATAGAGACAAGTAGAAGAATCTGTCAATTTAGTTAAAAAAAATATTTAACCTATCGGGTCAGCAATCAATAGAAGAAAAATTCAGTTTTACCAAGATTAATTTCATTATTGCTTGGTAAGAATCTGTAGAGGTTCTTCAGGTGAGAGAAGAATGTAACCCATTATGATAGTTCCTGCATTGGGGTTTTTCTGAAAATACCTATGCTAGTCCAGAACTATACTGTCTTCAGGGATAGCTTGAGAGGTACCATGTCTCAAATATATCTCTCTGAATTATACTTTTCTCATGTTGGCTTGGTACAGAGGGAAAACATTAATAAACCTGTTGTCAGGATGTTTCTGTTCCCACAAATCCTTTTACTCAGAAAATGCTGACGCTATCAAGCCAAAACTTTTTGCAAGAATGACAGTTATGACAAATTTCTCAGATTTTTTCTGTAAAACAACATTTCAATTTGGGAATGACACTAATTACAGCGACCACAAGAGTGTCAAAACTGAATGGCAAATGTTCTTGGACAACTGAAGCAAGACACAGGAATTGAGGAGATATATTTCATTTTCAATCAGAGTTTTTTTTCTAATGTTTCAGTCTTTCATTCTTATGTGAGTAACAAGACTCAATTTCTGACTGCTATGTCCAGTAGGTGATAACTCCAGGAAACTGAAGGAAATAATAACGTAATGAAAGAGGAGACATTTACTGAAAAGAAACTCTTATTGCAATGAACTGGAGGGCATTCTTAGACCAAAGATATCAGTTAGAAAGCTGAAAGTCCATCTGACTTTGCATACATCGGTTTCCAGACTAAATATACGTTCTATGCATTACAGTATGCTAGTCAGAAAATTTGCAAAGCGAAACTGCTTTTGTCATGTCAGAACTGTATCAGATTATGCAGCTTCATGTTTTTCTTGCCGCTGTTTCTATAGGCTGATCAGTCATCCTTTTCTTTATTCCCATGTAAGTGAAAGGACTATCTCAACTGCAGAGAATATATACAAAACTAGTTTAAGATATAGGATTGTGACATTTGCTGTGGTCAAATTGCAAATGGAAAATTGCTGGCAGCTTCTAAGGTCCAACCTTCAATTTGACCACTGAAAGTTAATTCTTCCCTTTCTGCCTCCTTTGAAATAAATAATTTACCTGAAAATGCAGACTGACCTGACACAGATAGGTAAACTTCAGTGTTTTCAATCTGCAGCAGAACTCAATTTATTCTCAATGTCAACTTACTGGATAAGATATTATATATTAATCCTCACAAATAGAAAAGCTGCATAATTTTAAACCATTGTCCATTTCAATATGATTTTGAAGGCAGATAGATTACTGCAATTTAGCTCTGGTTCTGACCTTTCCTGTCTGAAAGGCTGTTTTGGATCCTGGATATAAGTTCAGGTTCAGCCAGTGAAGAACAGCCATTAAAACTGGTTTCAATAAATTACAGTTCTCCAGACTAAATATCTGCTACGTACAACGAAGGTCTAATTACTGTAAAATAAATGTGCACATATAGCTAATTCTTTTTTACCTCTTATTTAACAATATGTGGGTCAAAATGTAATGTGAAAGCTCATTATCTTGCTCTATAAACTGATGAAATATTAAATACAGAAACTCTACATCACCATCTCCAGATACTGAGCCTTGCAGATTTTGTTATCACTCAATACATGAGCAGTAAGGCAGTTACTGTTGGTGCTGGAAAAGAAAAAGTTTACAAAAGGAGCCCTGCACCGCAAAATATTTAATTCCAAGAAAAGGTTATAAATCTTCATTCATGGTTATCACATCATTGTAAAAATGTTTGCTTAATTTAACCTTTTGGCACTTCACAAATATTTATCTTCTTAGGTATTTCACATTCCCCATTTATTCACTAGCTATTACACAACTTAGACAAAACTTTTATACATCTTTGCCAATTAAGAAATGTATTTGAAAAATTGCACACTAGAAATTATTTTTGTTTAAGATAAGATTAGTCATGTGCTAGGTTTCTTATTTGTTGGCATAACTGCAGAGGAACAATCATTTTATTGTCAGACACTCTTAAATGGAGTTTCTTTAAAGAACCAAGGATGGAGGAAAAGCACTTTGTTTTAATAAGGTCAACATGCTTATTCATTCATTTACATGCTGAAGGTTAAATTCTTATCTCTATACAGTAAAAAGTAGCTTTCTCTATCGTTTAAAACTGGAAATACAAACAAGGCTTTCAAGATTCTAAACAAAACACATTTGCGTGTAATTTTTGACACTTGTAAATGTTCACCTATTCACACCTACTCAACAGGGGGTAACAGCTTAATATAAAGTACATTAAGCTCCATTTATCTTTTTCAATTACTTCTAATACATGCATCTATAGGTATAGCAATTACCTAGATAAGTAACAAAGCTGTGCCACAGTTGAAAATTGTAATCATCAGCACAGGATGTTAATTAGAGACAAAGGAGACAGCTGATGGGAGTGTGTTAAGATTGTTCCTATTACAAAATCACTTAAATAGAAAAATAAAAGGATCGTTACACAGTCTGATAAGATTTCAAGTCTAAAACCAGCAAGAATCATCCATGAGAGCAGTCTACTTGACATCTGAATATCACTGGCAAAGCATCACCCTTAGGCAACAAAGGACCTCTCTCTGCCCTTTTCCCTAGCTCAGTGAAGACAGATTCTTTCTTCTATCCTTCTACCATTATTTCTTTTAATATCTATTTATACTGAAGCCCGTAATAAGTAAAATGTGCAAAGCAGATTCTGGTGGTTTCACAAGTCACTCAGTATACAGATTTTCACACACAGAAAGATAATGCAAGAACACAAGCCATCAATACCTTCCATTTACAGTGCATTTACAGATACCATAAAATAGGATTTTGGAGTTTGACTTCTCAAAATATTTTCCTACTAAGGACCATTATTGACTAATATATCAAAGATTACTCTTCCCCTAATGGTACATCAGTGCAATACATCATTATAAAGGCACTACCATCCTGATGATATATTACTCAATAACATGGTAGCAGCTGGCAAGAACTTCCAGATGATACAAGTTTTATCCCATTTCTTTAATTCCCATAGTTAAGAATTAGGAGGGAGAGTTGTTAAGACAGGCCAAGAAAGTAAGCTCACATGCAAGGAGTTATAAATTGTCTTAGTAGGAATTGATAACTCTGGTGACTTAGTTTGGAAACGCAGACCTTACTTTCAACATTCTAATAGCTTCTACAAAAAATTACAAAAAAAAAATCACAGATTAGGGCATTAAATAGAGCTGCAAATGATAAGCAAGTCTGGTGCTTCTCAGTACCATGACATGCAGCTTTTGTTTCAGATGTGGTCCATCTGTCTAGTTGGGAACATGTAGGTTTATGAACCCTAAGTCACATTCCTTGACTGCAGCTCCTTCACCCGGCAATGCCAACTGAAAGTCTCCCGTGTCCTCTTCTCCTGGCAGACTGCAGAGCTTATTGAACAAAACAAAAGGCGAAACAAACAAACAAATAGAAAGGGGTTGGCTTTTTTTCCCTCCCTATAAGAGAAACTTGGATATTTGATTAATTTCCTTCAAAGATTTTGCACCACCGCTGTGTAGAGAGAAGCAGCAGTTCTTCAAGCAGCTCCTACTGTTCCACTATCCTTCTGCTGATCATTGATCCATCTCTATTTCCTTTGCCAGGCCCAAGATCTTTTAGTGGCTTAAGGACTCTGATGCCCATCTCAGCCTAGGAAGGATTAAACCACCATCACCACCTGGTGGGAGCAGGGTGAAGTCTCTCTATTTTCTAGCCTTCCCTGTTCTACCCTCATCTCTGCTATTGGGCTTGGGCTTTCCATTTTGGTGTTCCCCATCTACATGTACCATAGCAGTGTTATTTGATTTAACTCAATAAATTTGGGAAATAAAACATAAACTGAAAACAATATCTTATTATGATATACTGATAACTCTTCCTGTGAGTTTAAAGAGCTGTAATTACTGCTTAATCTCAAAGCAAAGCAGCTCTGTCTGGATGCTACACCAACTTTTGAAATTGGAAAAATGGTATTTCCACAGCTGTGTTCCTTTAGACTGAATACTAATTGGATTACATCTTGAAACCTCTTTGCAACCTGGTTACACAGGTTACAAAGAAGAGAGAAAGAAGCAAAGGGATAAAAAGGCTTTTAAATAAAATATTTGTGGTTCAGACAGAATAGGAATTGTGAAAGGCTACAGAAATTTTCTATGGAAAAATATGGCATGTTCCTGGAAGAAACTGAAAATGTAAGCAGCCACCAAAATGAGTGGAGAGGATGGATAATTTGGACAGACTGTGGATGTTACTGTGAAACAGTTTTGCTCTGAAGTAGCGTTCATCTATATAAAAACAGACATCAGAGGCAGCTGAAGTTGCTTGCCAGCTATGTGTAGTGAATAAAAGGATATAAAGATACATAAGATTTGAGGATTTAGAAGGACTTCTTATTGAGGCATTTAATAGGTAGGAGAGCTTCTGATGGCAAAGGAGAAACAAAAGGTTAGGCAGCATTACAACGGCTCTTTTCAAGCAGATTGCTTTGATGTGGTACAGACCTGACTACATGGGATGATGTTTACAGAAAAATCCATTTGTAACAGCAGTACCTTCATGGCTGAATGAATGAAAAGGTATTTTCTGTACTTAAATGAAACTGGGATGTAGTACAATGTAACAGGGAAGGAGAGTTCTGTAAAGGCCTTTAAAACAGAAAAATAAAAGAAATAAGAAAGATCACAAGGGGCAACAGATTTTGCCTACAGGAGACTTTTTGAGTTTTGGATTTTCATTTTGTTTACTGCTATGGAAAATTATCCTGTGCCAAATTTTATAGCTGTGATATCCATGAATCAGAAATGTAGGATTATTGGAAACTGTCAAGTGCAGCATGGAAGACTTGGATTTCATTCAAAAAGCAATCTAATCATGGTGCTCAGATAAAAAGCCAAAAACATGAGATCAAAAGACAGGCACATCTGATGATGAACACAAGTTAACTGGATGTCTGGATTGAAAATAAAGACCTGGAACAGTATTCTGGATCTAGAGACAGAGCAAACCAGAAATATTTTACCCAATGCAGGAAACTAAAGTAAAAGAAAAAAAAAACACATTCAGCTAAGATGTACCTGAAGCAGCACCATGACAAGAGGGAATGGCCTCAAGCTCCACCAGGGGAGGTTCAGGCTGGACATCAGGAAAAAAAATTCACAAAACGTGTCTTTGGGCCCTGGAACAGGGGGGTGGTTGAGTCACCATCCTTGGAGGGGTTTAAAGGACAGGTGGATGAGGTGCTAAGGGGCATGTTTTGATGATTGATAGGAATGGTTGGACTTGATGATCCAGTGGGTCTTTTCCAACCTAGTGATTCTATGAAGACATCAGCTGATACACCTCTCTCTATGCTGCTAAATCAACACTTGTTAAGAAGCCTACGCCACAACTCAAGTTTGGAGACAGAACAACTAGTGACTGTGAACATATCATAGAGAAAGAGAAGCTACACCATAGGGGCCTGATGCCATCATACTACACATTTTGTGTTTCTTCTCACTTGTTCCATTCCCTGTTGCTAGTCAATGGCATTGAGCAGGATCAGAGTGGGACAGAAATGCCAGCCTCACGGTCTTGATGTAAGAGCCCAGCCTCAGTCCTCTATTTCTGATGCTGAATAAAGGTTTGTCCACAAGCATCTCATAGCACACAACATTTGGAGGCTACTAAATCCTAAAGAGTTCACACTATTCTTCCCTTACCCAACCTCCGCATTACCTTCTTGTCTTTCCTTCCCATATTCCAGCACTCTCATTACTGCTATTATTCCTAAAACTCCAGAAAGGCCTGCTGGAATTGTTCAGGAAAAGATGTGGATCCCCTGCAATTTATATGGATTGAAGTTGTTTCTATTTTTGTAAAGATATACCAGGGTTACTGATTGGAACAGTGTATTTGTCAAATCAATTTCAAAATGATGGCAAGAGCTTCATGATCTCAGTTTAAGAAACATGTATTGGTAATTAGTGAGACCGTATTTTCCTTATTGATGAATAACAGTAATTTTGAGGCAATACTATGAGCAGCAATTTACTCAAGTCATTGCAAATACTCAATAAATAAAGACCTTGCAGTCTTAGAGAATGAGGAAATGGAAGTTCTTAGCATAAAAATTAAATGTATGAAATAGAGAAATAAAATAGGCCATCTACCTAATTTCTTTGCTCATTTTTAGTGATCACATGCTTTGATATTAATCCACATCTTTCTCAGTTACTAGCAGTTTCCAGATTACATATGAAACAGCTTGTGGCCTTTCTCTTGAAAGAGATTGATTTACAGATTCCTCTTCTAGAAGATGATTTAAATGGAGGTTACCTATTCTTCAAGAATAAGAAATTTCCACTTCATGCAGAAGAAAATAGTAGTTGGAATGAGGCAATGGTATTAATCAGACCTAGTTTGAATTTATTTTTGAGGATCAGAGGATTTAGAGAAAATGCTCTATTAGCATCTTTTCAGAGTATTTGCAGGAACAAACAAACAGTGTATAGACATTTTTATCTGATAAATCACAGCAACTGTAGGGGAGCTGCTATCCTAGCCTCAATATATCGGTCAGCATGACTGCAAAAATAAACACTCTACCTGAACATCAAAAAGATTGTATTTTGCCCAGGCTGAAAATGGTTTACAGCTGAGGTATAACTAAATCACATTTTAACCATGTTACCTAATAATCCCTGGTTTTACGTTTAAAATGTGACTTGACTTAGGGGCAGTGTTATAACACGCTACCATCTACACTAATGGACTAAATCACATTATCTGTTTCAAGCGATGACAGTGCTCTCAATGGATTTTATACTACAGAAGAACCCCCAAAATTAAGACAGAAACTGGTATAAGAGAATTTATGTGTACACAGAATCACATTACTTGATAAATGGCAGATTTACCAATGTCAGAAATGATAAACTAGAGAAGTACTTTAATTTGTTTATTATTCAAAAGAGTGGTGGGCCATCAAATGAATCCTAGTTGTACTTTTTTTAAAATTGTTTATGCTGTGCAAGTATAAAGCAGGAAAAAAAAAGAATTTTCATTAATAAATGAAAATAGTCTTGTATTTAGGCAATGCCAGATATACTGGAAAACAGCAAAACGCAAGAGAGAAAATAAGCATCTAAAGGAAAAGCTGCTGGGTCAGCATGTTGGAATTATCCAGTATACAAATTAGGCAGAGAAATATTTAGTTTCCAAAATGTCTGCTTTTAACAAAGACACAAAAATAGTGAAATACCGCAGAACGACCAGACACATGGTGATTGAGTAGATTTAGTTTATGGGTGGGTACAGAGAGCTCATGCTGGCAAAAGCGAAACAATAATCTAGGTACCAAAAATAACCATAGAAATCATTTTTGAATACAGAAATCATATGGGAGATCTTGTGGTGATTGCAAATAATAAAACCATCTGTCCAGTAGTAAGAAGCTGGGCAAGCAAGGGAATGAAGCATAAATCATGGAAAGGCATCCTGGCAATGGCAAAGATGCTACTGAAAACTCATCTGGAAAATTACGGTCAGTTCTGATTACAGCATAAAGCAGAAATCAAACATGTGCAAGTCAGTGCTATCAATTTGCACAGAATTTGGGAGACTTTAGCCATACCAGACTTAGTCTTTCAATCCTAGAACAATAGAACCTGCATGGAACTTTTCACTAAAGTTTACAAGACCTTGATAACCGTCGGCATTTTTCAAAGCAGTCAATTAATCCAATGCATCCCAAGAGTGGAAGGATGAGAATAGAAAGGAACAGTATTCATAGAAATTAGAATCTGTTCTCATATTAGGATTGATCCTAGTCCTACATAGGTATCTTTCTTCCCTTTTATTTAGGCTCCTATAATGTATTTCCAACAGCTTTCCCATACCAAAAATGTATAGGACAACACATAAGGGTAGGCACATAGAGAGGTGGATTACTAGAGACAAATATCTTTTCAGGGTGCAAACCTCCCTTTTATTTCATTCTTAAAAAGCAGCTTATATGGAGAGGAAACCTAGTACTAGATCTTCCTCTGCCGTTCACTCCTCCAGGCTTAAGTGATTTATGAAGAGTTGTCTCAGGGTCCATCTCCCTCGTGTCTTCTTGCTGACTGGCCAACAGTAGGTCAAAACGGAAGAATACAGACCATAGCAATCTTATGCTATGGTTTACATAGTAGATTAATAGAAAATAGGATTGGGATGAACTTTGACAGACTTAAGGATTACAGTGTCTGCATTCTGAACAGACAATATTTTATAAAAGAGCTGCTCCAAATCTTCTTAAACTTTAATGAAAAAAAGGAACTTATGTACACATACTACTACTGTGAGTTTGAAGTGTATTTTTTGTCAGATTTTCTGGAATGTTAAGGTTGAATCATTGGTTTCTTTCAATTTACAGCTGCATTCTGTCTCCAGCAAATGTTATGGTTTTGGAACAGCCAGAGACCTTGGAACTGATTATCCCCGGTAAGAGCGCTTAATTAATTTTACCCATCACATTTAAAATTTGGTTTCATCCATACGCTTAGCAACGACCTCACAGTTTCAATAATACATACAAAATAGAAAGTAGGATGCACAACTACAAAAGGAAGCTACAAAAAAAATTAAGTTAAAAATATAAGCAAGTGCTGATTATACTTTCTTTTGTATTTATGTATGACTGAGGTGATGGCAGTAACTTCTCAGAACAGCTGAAAGCACTTTAAAGGTGCTAGCCGACAATGGAAAAACTGCAGCATTTTGACTGACTTTTAATAAACTGACTTTTCCTAGTATAAAGAGGTGATTCTGACCTCAGCTCACCTTTCTAGAAAATAAGATAGATAAAAGAATAAAAGAAAACTATATGGATACAAGGCTATAAAAGAGAAAATACTCAAAGTGACCTGGGCATCTAACAGGAACATAGAGACCACTGTTGGAACTGACAAGTGATGAAGCAGCCTAATGATGGAGATACTAATTTTGGGTGTTGTCCACCTCTTCTGAAATGCTTTGTATGCATATCCAGACATACAAATGATTCTTGTTTTCTTTTGATAATCTTTTTTAACACAATAAGCATCAGTCTGTATAAACTAATATAAAATAACAGCATTATAACATTTTTCTACCTCAGTTCATATGTTCTTAAATTTCTTTAAAAGTTTTGGCATAGATATACGGTTTTTTAATGATTCAGGATAGATCTCATGTTATGTATGAAGCAAGAATGCTTTTTAATCTACAAAAGTCTTCACTGTACCTATTCATTCAAAGTACGAAGCTCTGAAAGTTTCCATTGTGTCTGCTTTTTAAGTTTATGTGAGAATGACCCTGGATAAGATTTACAAGTCTATCAACTATGACTAAGAGCAACCTGGAAACTGGATCTTTCTGAGATGTTCACAAGATATATGCTCTATAATAAAAAAAGAAAAGAGAAAGGAAAAAAGGAAAATATGGGAGTCAAATTGCACAGCTTCAAAACATTAAAGTTGATATGGAAGTTAAAGAGAAAAGTTTATAAAAGGATCATGTTACTTATAAGGAAAAGATTTCTCCATATTTCTTGCTTGATTATAAAGTATTGGAATCTCAAGACAGTCTCCCTTGGAATGATATGTAACAAAAAGTATATCCATCATAGGAAGAATCAAGTAAATTCACTGCTTTGGAGTGTATGAGAAGAGGGTAAACCCTATTGTTGATATTAGAAGAGGATCTCTTTATTCTCTATTGATGGATTACAACTCTGCAATAGCTCTAATCTAGCTGGCAGTAAGAGATACATCACTGCTATCACTATCAGTGAAAAAAATTTAAGCAGCCTACCTACTATTTTTGAAGAGCAGGATGTATAGAATAACTATACCTCTTCTCCCTAAAAGAGGCATTTTCATTTACAAAGCTGTACAGAATTCCTCCACCCTCACGCAACANCTGATGACAGGAGCAAGGTCAATGAAATTACACGCCTGTGCCATAATAAGCATTAAGATTTTGCTTGAGTCAGGTAGTATCACAAAAAGGAAATCATCAGCAAGGCATACTGACATTTACAATCTTTTTTAAGTAGAGATGAGGGTATAGAAGGGAAAGATCAGAATGCTTTAGTGAGGAAAATATGTCATAAAGAAAGAACTGGGTGCTTGATCCAACCAACCAAGTCATCCTAAAAAAATTAAAACAGAGCTGCTAAGGAAAAGCTTGCAATTTTTAAAAGAGTAATTATCAATGTTAATGCACCAAAGCAGAACAATGCATGTGTAGTGTCAACACTTATTTATTCTCCTTCTCATTTGAAATGGAAGGAGTGCTTCAGAGAGGGTTTTCATGAAGCTACACTCTCCTAAATTAAATTTAAGAGCTGTTTAGTGCCCCTTCCAATCTCAGATTTCTCTACAAAAAAACCAAAAAGGTCTTAAGAGAGGCAGAAAGATTAAAGGAAAGATGCAGATGAAAACCAATTCTTTAAAATAAATAAAAAATTATAACTATGAATCCAATTGCTAACTTTGTACTGTATGACCTCCTCAGCTACACAAGTAAGATATAGCATAACATTGCACTGACAATGAAATCAGACAATTTTATACCTGCTTAATAATGTATGGCAAATATATTTGAGTTTAGGAAGGATAGTATTCATTTATCGATCATGATGCATTATCTCCAACCTGGAAACTTCTAAGCAGCTTTCATCTCATGTGCAGTTCTAAATAATTCATAATGTAATTTCAGTCGGGTTTTGTTTGTATTTTTTCTTATTAAATTTGTATTTTTTAATCAGAAGAAAAGATGAAGACTTAAAGAGAATCTAATGTCTATATCATATTGCTCAAACTCCTAAAGAACCATCTTGAAAAGTCCCATGAGTGAAGATTGTGCTAATTCTTAGTTGGTAAAATACCAGCCTCTATACCCATTGTATTTGTATAGCATGACATGTATATTTAATAAAGATTATAATAACAGTAGCAAATAACTTTGAGTTCTTGTTAAAAGGACATATTCACATTATAATTTCTTAAAAGTTATTTGTTTATTTTGTTTTGAGATTGGAATAGTTCATCTTTGCCAATTCTCAGGATGAAAAGGGAAGTTGTGTTCAGGTTTCTAGGTTGAAAAGTAAATTTAAATATGCAAGAAATGGTTACTAACTTGTGCTGCAGATTTGCATTCACTCCAAAGGTGAATTCTTGAGTAAGATGCCGACAAACTATGCAGGTTGGAGATTTACAAGCTTATCTTGGGACTATTTTAATATTAATGATTTCCAGCAAGGTTAGATTTTTGTTTCCCCTATCTATAATTAGCAGAGGGGAAGGAAAAGATGAGAACAAACAGATGCCATCGTGACACTGGAAAATAAGAAAGAAAAAACCACAAATGGAATAAACGATGTTTCAAAGAAGTTAATTAGGAGCACTCTGCAGGCCTTTGAATGATCAGTTCAAGAGTTAATATTATCAGAAAGAGATTATTGTAGTATTCTACAGATCACCATTCAAGAAATACATGAGATCTTAAGAATAATAATTGTGCTGCATGAAAATATTAAGAAAAGTGTGTTTTCATCATTACAATCCGAGAAGCCACAAGGACAAATTCTAAAGTCATCCACCAGTGAATGCAAATTAAACACCTTACAATAACTAATAGCTTCCTTTGGGACTCTTCAGCTCATCAACTAAAGTGATGTTTTGAGTGCTTCTGTGATAAGAGGATTTAACAAGAGATAAAATAATAAAACAATAATCCAAGGAGATACTGGATTATGTGTCTGTGCAAATAGAAACTGTTATTTGTGTTATTCTCTAACTCATGCCCACTCTCACTCAACTGTTGTTCCTTTTTATCTTCCCAGTAAGTCAGTTATACCAATATTGATCACTACACATCAAAACATCTGATGTGACTAAGTTTCAAGAAAATTAATGCAGTGTCATCATTTAAGAGTAGGTCTGCACGTCAAGTACTACAGCAACAGAAGGGAGACGTTGCCAGGCTAGTTTTAAGCTGCCAAATCAGACCCTGCTACTGACACAGATAGAACAATCTGGAACTCAGTGAGTGCTGCAAAGCTGACCTAGGCCACCAGGTGATACATGTGCCCCACACAACTCTCCCGTGAACATGGAACATATAAAAGATTTATAACTTGCTCAATATTTTGGAATACCATCAAGACACTTTGCAGTTTCTTTCAAAGCTGCTGGATATCTTCAATCATTTTGTTGTGTCCAACAATCTCTAAATGAAATGTTCCTGTCCTTCATACTGATTTTACACAGGACCATTTCTTTGGTGGCAAGGAAACCATGGTATGCAGCCACGGCTAAAAGTCATTGTACCACCTAGAAAAAAAAATTCAAAAGCATCTATGAATTTCCATAGTCTTTGGACACCTTAATTCACCTGGAGATTAAATGACCTCTGTGAGCCACTGTTATATTTATACTACAAGGGAAAGCCTGTAAACGTTCAAGCCACCCTGCAAGCCCAAACATCTGAGTGAAAGGGAAGTCCAGATATAAAGGTACAGATATTAATCTCTGGAGGTAAAAATCTCCAGTACAGTTTGAAATATCTATCTGAAACAGGAATCAGGACACCAGCTAAAAATCCAGCTTTCTG